>CM034532.1:43632368-43658228 GCA_020002185.1 Paraescarpia echinospica | reverse complement strand
CTTCGCAATCGTTGCGATCGTGCGATCATTGAACGGACGCGACTCGAGAATTCGCGGCGTACGACGGCAATCGTCAAGTGCCCGGCATCATCACTCGTGCGCCCGAGATACACCATTCTATTGTTGTTTTGAGCTCGGCGTGTTGACTTCAACAAACGTTCGTATATATTCGAGATGGGACTAGCCCAGTATAAATGTTTATTTTCTGATTGAACGTATCTATTATTTGCTGTATTATGATTAGTAGTTATCTGTAGTTTTGAAGTGAGGTATTATTACCCTTGAAGTATTCACATATCTATTTAGATGTGTGTGTTGTAACAGATTACTGTGATGAGAGTCCGCGAGGACTAGCTTATACTGCGTATTTTTATTATGGGAGTTATTCTTAGATAACACTTGGCGCCTAGTGTATGGTCGTATAGCGGTATAATCCACCTTAGAAAGGAAGTGGAATTTGATAATCGAAAGATTCAGTCCGCATTTTTTAGGCGTATTTCGTAACTAAGATCCCTCAGTTTTGTTTCATTTTAGTTGCTCTCCTCTGCACTCTTTCTAGCATATCTATGTCCTTCCTGCGATATGGCCTCCACGCTTGAATACAATATTCTAAATGAGGCCTAACTATTGTTTTGTACAGCGGTATTATTAGCTCTTTTCGTTATACGTTATGTTTCGCCTAATTAATCCAAGGATTTGATTTCCCTTTGAAGCTGCAATTCCGCACTGCTCTGAAACCTTCATATCAGCACTAATGGTTAACCCTAAGTCCTTTTCTTTTTCAGTAGTACTTAGTACAGTAACCCCCATTGCATATTCTACCTCTTCGTTCCCATGTCCTGTGTGGAGGCATTTACATTTCCCAAAATTGAAAAGCATTTGCCACTTTTCAGACCATTTGATCAACCTGTCAAGATCATCTTGTAAATGCTGTCTATCTCCATCACTTTTAATCCTTCTAAACACTTTTGTATCATCCGCAAATTTCAACACCTTGCTTGTTATTTCATCATCCAAATCGTTGATATATATTAAGAATAATATAGGTCCTAATACTGATCCCTGTGGTACCCCACTCAATACCGATTTCCAGTTTGAAGCCACCCCATCAACTACTACACGTTGTCTTCTGTCAATCAGCCATTCTTCTATCCAGTTTATTATACCATTTCCTATGCCATGAGCCTTTAGTTTAAGCAGTAATCTTTGATGTGGTACTTTGTCGAAAGCTTTTTGAAAATCTAAGTAGACGATATCTACGGGTGATCCCTCATCTACACACTTAGTGATGTCTTCCAAAAAACATAACATATTTGTTAAGCATGACCTCGCTTTAAAAAAAACATGTTGAGATGGGTTTATCAAGTTTTGTTTAACAAGAAAATCCACCATGTGATCTTTAATTAGTCTTTCTAATAATTTACAAATCACTGATGTTAAACTCACTGGTCTATAGTTCTCTGACTTGTTTCTCGAACCTTTTTTGAATAACGGTATAATGTTTACTTCTTTCCATTCTAAATGAACCACTCCCTCTTCTAATGACAAGTTGAAAACTGTTGCAAGCGGTATGCTAATTTGTTCTACAATTTCCAATAGTAGTTTGGGTGGAATACCATCCACTCCAGGTGAATTATTATCCTTCATAGCCCTTATTTTCTTAGCTACCATTTCCGGGGTTACAATTAATTGTCCTAAATAGTCTGAATCTGCCCCCTTGAACTTAGCCTCTGGTACTGGCAGTGAACTAATATCTTCCCTGGTATACACTGAACTAAAGTACTCATTCAGGTCTTCTGCCATTAAGAATCCCTCTGATATTATATTTCCAGCACTATCTTCTAGAGGACCGACCTTATCTTGAACTTTCTGTTTGTTTCGAACATACGCATACAAACTCTTGCTGTCATGTTTTATATTACTAGCTAATTGTTGTTCATAGCTTCTCTTTGAATTTATAATTTCAGCTGTAGCTTGGTTAAGTGCTTCTTTATAACTGTTGTAGTCTTCATCATTTCCAGTACATCTATATGACTTCCACATCTTTTGTTTATACTTAATTTGTCTAATGGCTTCTTTCGATAAGTGTTTCTTTTTGGACCGTTTCCCTTGTTTTTTTAAGGGTACAAATTTATCGACTATGCACTTCATTTCACTCTTATTCCTGCATTCTGTTGCTGTCTTATGCTTCAGTGTGTTATTCCAGTCTATCTTTGCTAAATATTTCCTCATGTCCTTATACCTTCCTTTGTGGAAATTTCTCCTATACTGCTTTTTACTATTCCTTTCTGATTTTACTTTGATGGTAAAGTGTATCTGGTTGTGATCGCTACTCCCCAGTGGCTCACATATCTTATACTGCGTATTTAAATTATGGGAGTTATTCTTAGATAACACTTGGCGCCTAGTGTATGGTCGTATAGCGGTATAATCCACCTTAGAAAGGAATTGGAATTTGATAATCGAAAGATTCAGTGTTATTGTTTATTATGTTCTATTAAGATTTGGGTACGGGATTTCTTTATTCTGTTTATTTTGTTAATCGAGATATTTACCAAAAGGTAGATATCTTGTAATAAAGTTTATTAAATTTTCCTCGTTCTTTGTTGCTTGTTCACGATAACCGTTCTTTCTCATATGCGTTGACCTTGATATATAAGAACCCTACTAGACTGAGCCATCTAGTGTACGGAGACCTCGCTAATCCGTGACACACGTGCAAATAATAAAATACGGTCGACGCTAGTACCCCTACACAACTTGCATGTCGCCAATGACATGGACTACACAACATACTTGATTAAAAGTAATTGAATCGGTAGTTCATGCATGCTATAATTGTCGTCACGGTCCAAGTTCGAGCAAGATCAAAAGTCGTTAATTCTTCAACAGTACGTTTTGGTTGGAAAGGTAAGTATCATTGGGGATGCTCCAAATCTACTAGACATCGTACCGGTGTTTTGTAGAGAACTAATAGTACGGACATTCACTATTTGCATTTTTTGTTCAAACTTCAAACAAAAATACGTACCAAATCTGAATATTCATTGACGCCCATCTTGAACGAGAATTTTCCGGGCCCATTTGCTGCGTTGTGTTTCATTATCTTGGTAAGGGTGTCCTTCCAGGCGTAGTAACTGGACATGGAAGAAAATTGTGTCATGTCGCATATTTCGGTAATATGTTGTCAGTAACACACACACACACACGCGCGCGCGCGCGCACACACACATACACACACGAACACGTACACACATACACGCACGCATGCACGCACGCACACACATAACACACACACGCACACACACACATACATACACACACACATACAAACAAACATACACACAAACATGTACACAGGCAAACATGCACACACACACACACAAATGCACACGCACACGCACACCCACACGCCCACGCACACACACACAGACACATACACATACACATCCTTACAAGAATTTACACACAATGAATTATTCACTCACTAAGGGACATTTGACGCATCCACGGAATGCCTTCAAAAAGTTATTAAATTATCAAATGTCTTAATGTGAATGCACAATGCTCAGTAATGATTGAAACGGAAAAATAACTCGGACAATTATCAAGTAACCACTGACAAAAGACAAGGTTATTTACATTCGGCTTGTTTGGAATTGACTTGGATTCTGTAAAGAGGAAATGTTATCAGGACAAGTTCCTGTTAAACAGTTAAGATGAAGATATGAAGACAACGACTAACAGTTTGTTAGCCAATGGACATAAAACAGAACCACTTCATCGGCGTCTCCAAAATATAAATCATGAGAGCTTATTTCATTTGTCAATTTATGTGTTCGCAATTGGTGTAATCATAATAAATTATTTATAATTTTGATCCTTGGCGTAAATGTATGTTCCGAACCGACCACAGCATTTGGAATACATACACATACTACTATTCCTCGAATACAACAGCAACCCGAGGTCGACCGGCTGGTTCAGAAAAGTGTTGCAACTCAATTATATAATCAAAGCAGTACCTCGTAATCTCCTTCTTGGCGTCGGTGAAATCCTTCTGGAAAGCTGTCTTGTACTCTGCCCATGCGGTGTCCTTCGCGATTTCATCGGGTAATGCTGTGGCGTAGGCTGGACTGGCGAAAGTACACATCACCAGTAGCACGACTGCTCCAAGCTGCAATACCAAAATATCGCAAATGAAGACAAACATTTGTGTTCAGCAATCTGTTTTCATATTGGTTCATTTATGTTTAACAAGAATACCCACTACGTGGCCTTAATTGATAGTCTGGGTTTGCACAATATGACGGTGCTGAACATGTATTACAACAGTCAGGGTTCGTACAATATGACGGTGCTGAACATGTATTACAACAGTCAGGGTTTGTACAATATGACGGTGCTGAACATGTATTACAACAGTCAGGGTTTGCACAATATGACGATGCTGAACATGTATTACAGCAGTCAGGGTTTGCACAATATGACGGTGCTGAACATGTATTACAGCAGTCAGGGTTTGCACAATATGACGATGCCGAACATATATTACAACAGTCAGGGTTTGCACAATATGACGATGCTGAACATGTATTACAACAGTCAGGGTTTGCACAATATGACGATGCTGAACATGTATTACAGCAGTCAGGGTTTGCACAATATGACAGTGCTGAACATGTATTACAACAGTCAGGGATTGCACAATATGACGATGCTGAACATGTATTAGAGCAGTCAGGGTTTGCACAATATGACAGTGCTGAACATGTATTACAACAGTCAGGGTTTGCACAATATGACGATGCTGAACATGTATTACAACAGTCAGGGTTTGCACAATATGACGGTGCTGAACATGTATTACAGCAGTCAGGGTTTGTACAATATGACGGTGCTGAACATGTATTACAGCAGTCAGGGTTTGTACAATATGACGATGCTGAACATGTATTACAACAGTCAGGGTTTGCACAATATGACGGTGCTGAACATGTATTACAGCAGTCAGGGTTTGTACAATATGACGGTGCTGAACATGTATTACAACAGTCAGGGTTTGTACAATATGACGGTGCTGAACATGTATTACAACAGTCAGGTTTTGCACAATATGACGATGCTGAACATGTATTACAGCAGTCAGGGTTTGTACAATATGACGATGCTGAACATGTATTACAACAGTCAGGGTTTGTACAATATGACGGTGCTGAACATGTATTACAACAGTCAGGGTTTGTACAATATGACGATGCTGAACATGTATTACAACAGTCAGGGTTTGCACAATATGACGATGCTGAACATGTATTACAGCAGTCAGGGTTTGTTCAATATGACGGTGCTGAACATGTATTACAGCAGTCAGGGTTTGTACAATATGACGATGCTGAACATGTATTACAACAGTCAGGGTTTGCACAATATGACGGTGCTGAACATGTATTACAGCAGTCAGGGTTTGCACAATATGACGGTGCTGAACATGTATTACAACAGTCAGGGTTTGTACAATATGACGGTGCTGAACATGTATTACAACAGTCAGGGTTTGTACAATATAACGGTGCTGAACATGTATTACAACAGTCAGGGTTTGTACAATATGACGTTGTTGAACATGTATTACAACAGTCAGGGTTTGTACAATATGACGATGTTGAACATGTATTACAACAGTCAGGGTTTGTACAATATGACGATGTTGAACATGTATTACAACAGTCAGGGTTTGTACAATATGACGATGTTGAACATGTATTACAGCAGTCAGGGTTTGCACAATATGACGGTGCTGAACATGTATTACAGCAGTCAGGGTTTGTACAATATGACGGTGCTGAACATGTATTACAACAGTCAGGGTTTGTGCAATATGACGGTGCTGAACATGTATTACAACAGTCAGGGTTTGTACAATATGACGGTGCTGAACATGTATTACAACAGTCAGGGTTTGTACAATATGACGGTGCTGAACATGTGTTACAACAGTCAGGGTTTGTACAATATGACGGTGCTGAACATGTATTACAGCAGTCAGGGTTTGCACAATATGACGGTGCTGAACATGTATTACAACAGTCAGGGTTTGTACAATATGACGGTGCTGAACATGTATTACAACAGTCAGGGTTTGTACAATATAACGGTGCTGAACATGTATTACAACAGTCAGGGTTTGTACAATATGACGATGTTGAACATGTATTACAACAGTCAGGGTTTGTACAATATGACGATGTTGAACATGTATTACAACAGTCAGGGTTTGTACAATATGACGATGTTGAACATGTATTACAGCAGTCAGGGTTTGCACAATATGACGGTGCTGAACATGTATTACAGCAGTCAGGGTTTGTACAATATGACGGTGCTGAACATGTATTACAGCAGTCAGGGTTTGTACAATATGACTGTGCTGAACATGTATTACAACAGTCAGGGTTTGTGCAATATGACGGTGCTGAACATGTATTACAACAGTCAGGGTTTGTACAATATGACGATGCTGAACATGTATTACAACAGTCAGGGTTTGTACAATATGACGGTGCTGAACATGTGTTACAACAGTCAGGGTTTGTACAATATGACGGTGCTGAACATGTATTACAACAGTCAGGGTTTGCACAATATGACGATGCTGAACATGTATTACAACAGTCAGGGTTTGCACAATATGACGATGTTGAACATGTATTACAGCAGTCAGGGTTTGCACAATATGACGATGCTGAACATGTATTACAGCAGTCAGGGTTTGCACAATGTGACAATGCTGAACATGTATTGCAGCAGTCAGGGTTTGCACAAGATGTGGTCTTAATTGCTAGGTGTAGGATGATTTAAAACCACTACTGTTCCCTTCAATGCTCTATAATTAGTTGTATGATTTTATATCTCGATCCGTGTAAGTTAATGACATATGATTTACTTCTCTCCACTTATATCGAACCACTATCTCTATCAATGAAAGTTTTGCAAGTGACATACTAAATACCTGCACCGTTTGGTATAACAGCTTGGATGGAATCCTATCCATTTCAGGTGATTTAGTATCCTTTATGTTCAATTACGCATTGCCTTTACGTTAATATATACCATATCCGACGTTACAGTTAACTGTTAAACTAGTCAATTTTTGCCTAAAGAAACTGAGGAACTGGTAATGAAAACGAATTTCTGAAAAATACTGGAAACATATTTACCATTAAAGGGAAACTGAGACATAGCCAATTTTATGACATACATTACAATATATGTTATATAAATATGCATTGATGATGACAGAAACCTACTCATTTATGAGACACATTAAAAATTTGTTCGACACCTAGATCGGCAACCTGGAGCACTGTGTATCGCCATTTATTTCCGATGTAAGTTTCAAGCGAGTGGTGTGTACCGCGCCTATCGAATCAATGGAGATTTTAATTTGTTTCTCGATTTATTTCAGATATATTCATTTCTGGGCGAAAACCAAAATATGGAGCCTTATTATGCATTGTACAGGTCAACCAGTAACTTCTTTATGGGTTCGAAATAAAACAGAAAGGAAATAACTATGATTTAGCCAGTGAAACTGTAGCCTTAGTGCTACAGCCTGCAAAACATAATTAATTCATTGGTGCATAGCCATATTCAGAGTAAATATACAAAATAGAGACACGTGCATTTGACCAAGAATTATTGTTTTGTATATTGTTTAGATGTTCACTGCTTTTTTTGTGACTGTCACATTCGTATTTATTCTTGCAATAAGCGTTCGAACGCAAACCCTAGCACAGTTTGCCGAATTGCCGATTTCATAATCTATAATCTGTTTTTTTCTCTGGGAATCGTTCCTTGGAAGTATTTAAAAATTGTTTCCTAGTATTATTAGTATATCCAGTAGCCAATCAGTGCATTCAATTTGTCTGTTTTAACTTTTTGTATGTGGTTCGTTGGTTTAACTGGAAGCTATGCTACGTCGCTTATTGAATTTCATTTCTGTGTGCAGCGGTGCCTGGTATTTCGCGTCTCAATCCCCTAGCCGCTGGATATTAATGTCGTCGCCCAGTGCCGATAATGACCAAGTTTCAAAGATTATTTAAAATATACCAGGATACTGTGCTCATCAAATAATGGTTATGTGTAACGTAATATCGATATTATTATTGCAGCGTTGTCTTCTAATTGTTCAACCTTATCGCCATCTGCGTAGTTGCTCTCTCTAGAAGCAGACATTGCTATAATTTTATGTTACATATTAATATTTTCTCATAGTTTGTTTCAGTTATCACAAAAAGACAATACTTTCAGAAAGAGAAATACCAGTCCTCAAGTTTGTAAATGTAATTAAACTTCAATACTTTACACAAAAACAACAGTTACAACAAATCGTTCACGACATTACATAACTTTGTAATTCTGGGTGAAAATGGGTGTAATATATTGCACTGAGCGTATCGTTCGTTTTAGTGTACAACATGCTGTATTTCGTTATTTATTTGTATCCTCTTTTATTTTGAGGCATACGAACATATACACATAACGGGTCAAATAAGATAAATAAGCAACATAATAATGATATGTACTGCCTTCCATAAAATCAAATTAAGGCAATACCCGTCTTCAATAAGGTTATACTGTGAAACTGTTGGCGTAATATTTTTGATTATTAATTGTTAGTTTTTATCAGCTCGTTAATATGCACACAAATGTGTTGTTTCCTTATAAGTTAACACAATATGTTTATTTCAAATGTTCCGAAATACATTAGATAATTACGTTTTGGTTAGCCTTAACATGTCATAGTAACAATAAGAGTAGAGTAAGTGAATGAACTTACCGTCGTCATGTTGCTCTTGTGCGGTTGTAGCGAATACTCGAAATAGATGCGTTGCTTTCCCTTTTCTTTTTTTCTTTTTCTCTGTTTGTCCTCTCTCCGTCTCTCCTCGAGTTGATGCAACTGTCATCGCCTTAATCACACCCTCTTTATATAACACTCTCGCCCACAAGCGTGAGCTATTACGTCAATCGTGTGTGCCAGTCCCAACCAATCACAAAGACTATCCCTGATTGAATTGTTTGTGTCTGCCACTTGTTATATGCGGCTGCCATCTGTCGGTCTTACTGATAACCACCATTATGCAATAATAAACGGACAAATATAAACATATTTAGACGCAATTTTTTTGCCCATAGAACATCAAATGATGGAAAATTCAATCACCTGGATGTAGACTCGTACGAGATGACATAATATACATGCAAACCCCTGCATGTATGTCCTAACGGTAACAGGCACACAGGGAGTTACAAAAGTCGTAGTACAATATAAATATTCAATATAAATTGGTCAACGGATCCGGATGTCTTACAACTGATCATACCAACGACAGTGACACTAACTGCGAAAATTATTTATTTTAATATAAAAATGTGTTTGCCCGAAAAAGTGTTCATAGTTCAAAAAGACCAGTTCATTAGTTTTAGGATGTGTCACACTATTGACCCAGGTTCATCTATATGAAGCTAATGCAGCGTTGACACAGCGTAAGCAATGCAGCTTCATGTGTACGACAATTACGGAGCTTAGTATATTATAGGAACGACGCGTAGCTTTTCGAACAATTATACTTAACAAACCGGTTCAAATTTAAGTCTCTTAAGGTTTTCTATGTGAACACGGCATGAGAACATTCGTACGACAGAACTTTAAGTGGTTACGTAACATTGTTTGCAAAAGTCTTCGTGACTTCTACGATTGTACCGAGTTACGTTTAATTTGATACAATCTACGTCAACGTCACCGCACGAGGGCGTGGACCACACTGCTGTTTGTTATACTATAGTAATGGTGTTGTCACGTAAGTGGTAGTGGTGTTGCCACGTAAGTGGCTATCTTCTATTTCGAGTGACTTTTATATTCACTAAAATTATTTGTTTTGAATTAAAACAACTAGTCTTTATTTGAAGGCTTTCAGAGCAAAACGCAATATATCCATTTTGTTAGTTATGAAAAAAATGATGCTTCATCCCAAGAGTTTAAATGGAATATTACATATTACGTTGGAATTTATTAAGAATTCAAAGTCTAAGAGGTTGGTAGCAAAGCTGCAAAAATTGGAGAGTGGTTATACAAACTGTGACTTAAAGTGCAATTACTATATATCCATGTAGTCTATGTCCAAACGCAAAATATTCGTGCCATTTATGTCAATACGCGATATATTCTTACAGAGAACGCTATATGTTTGGGATGAACATGTTAGCAAACATATATTTTTATAATAACGACTCCATTGACATCTACGTTTACGCAAATTATACAATATTCAAACAGATTTTTTTGTGTGAACACGGCATAAGAAGGGTGGGAGAAAATTGCAACGGAACAGAATATGCGGAGCGAATGTTAATAATAAATAACTCATAGCTTACAACCGCAGAGTACCACATGCTAGGCGAAGATAAAATGAAGGGAGTAGTAATATGGAGACCAAAGTAAGGAGAACACATGCATACAATAAACTTAAGAAACATTAACCTAAATACAAGTTATCTCGAGTAGGTGATGACGTCATCCGACTGGGATGTCGTGTACTGACGACGCCATCTTGATACTAGGCGAAAGTGCATAAAACAGGTAATTTAATGCTGCGAACAATTGTAGAAAGGACACGTTGCGTTACGAACACTTGCACGTTATACATCGGTTTAATGATCAGTCTCATAAGGTTTTCTGTGTGAACACGGCATTATATTTTCATATGTTCAGAATAATGTTACTAAATCCTGAAGAATGTTTTATAATTATGTAATTTGTTTGCGTTACCATTGTGTTATTTATATATCACCCTGAGCTTAGCAACTGTCCATATAGATGTTTAATCGACACCGCGCAATGCATAGATTACGTTTTTTTATTTGTGATTGTAACAATTGTCTCCGGGATTCCATTCCGGAGGCGGGAGGCGGGAGGCGGGAGGCGGGAGGCGGGAGGCGGGAGGCGGGAGGCGGGAGGCGGTTGGTAGTTGTTTATGGCCATAAGTGATTGATTGTGAAATGTTCACAACAGCTTTGGTTTACCTTAATCTTCTTCTTCGTGGGGGATTGACGAGGAAAGGAGTACGCGGACTCATCTAATCCTCCGACCTGTTATTTAAGTATTTGACAATATGATATTTAAACAATGTATACTGGTTGACATGACTGCCGTTTGGGTAATGTATCCCATAAAGTGATATTTTTTGTGAATGAAAACTTTCTAATATCTTTTATTGAAGTATTCTCCACAACGATAACGTCACATGGAGGAGGTATAGTCTCTAGTGTACTGAAAATAACCTCTAGTAGGCCGGTCCTTAGTCTTTTAGTCTCGTGTATGTAATGCTTTCAACCTGTTAGGATAATTCATATGACTCTGTTCAGGTATCATCCTGGTCGCCCCACCGTACACCCATTCTACTATAATATTATGTTTTGCATTATTGTTTCATGGGACGCCATGCGTGGATGCAGTTCTCTAACAGCGGTCGCATATGGGATTTATATAACACTAATATGACTGCCTCTTTTGTCTTATATGTTATGGTTCTATTTACGATAACTAGATGCCCTGGTGGCTATTCTAACAAACAGCTGGGGATAAAAAAGCATGCTGTTGCGTAGGGTCGATGTATCTATATGGTATAATCGGTGGAAAAAGGTGAGTGCACCAGCCTGTAGTGATAACCTATATATTTTATAGCAAACTAACTATACATGATGCTCTTCAAACTCAGCATTTATCATCGGAGTAATCTCACTAATGTCACTGTCACAACCGAACAAGCTAATATCACCTGCAAATAAAATAAACATAAATACATAAATGTCATTAATGTATTGTTATGACAAACATTCTGGTCCGAAAATAGAACCGTGTTGAACACTATAATATAACGTATGCAGCTCTGAGTCACAATTGCAAACTGAACATACTGTTTTTTATTTAACACATTACTCAAAATCCACTGATGTTCACCATCACGCAATCGAATGTTTTTGCCAATATTTGTTATCATGATCAAACGTTTCATCAGCTTTCTTTAGGGGGACACAATAGTTCTACTATGTTAATTACGTAATTGAGATATTCGGTAAGAGAAAATTGCCAGGATTGACATTCACCCTAACTGTAACTTTGAAAATAGACGCAAAACATGTAATTGTCGTAAACAAATGTTTAGCTTAGTGTCTACATTTTATTTTAAACATCGATATACATATCATTGGGAAGAAAGCATTGGTCAATATTGATTGTCAAGTGGTCCATTACTGGACACACATTTCTCGAATGGATGGACGAAAGTGAAACATATGCTACACATCTCGGCACAATATCCAAACATGACTTTGTGTAGTATACATCCTGATCCAGACACGTGTGCCTACATAGGTCCAACCCGTTGCATACGTCGGACATATTCGAAAACATACCTGACTACAGATATGTAATATATCTTACGTTCAAAAGTAGTAATTAAACAACAACAATTATGATACATTTATGTTTGACTAGCTGAGCGGACAGGCTTGGCAGGGGAAAACAATTTCTAAACAGAGCGGCGTCTATATCAATGTATATCTACACATTCAATCTTAGTGAGAGGTCCACCAATCCTGTGACCCACCCTCCTGAAATGTGACCCCATTTTGTACCTGCAAATTATTGGTGGCATAATACTTAGCACTAAAATTGTATTACCACCAAATGTCCAACACTTCAATTCAAAAATTCAACCTTCCCATCCACCAATCCGCCAAAAAAAGTGCCCAACCCAGATTCTTCAGGCCCTCCTCTATTTGAAAAAAGCAGGTCTCTTTGCCGTGTTTCTAGTATTTCGTGTAGCTTCAAACCACCCCAAAATGTTTGGTAAATTAAATGTATAATTTGGTAACAGACTAATGTCAAACAAAGTCTTTGTATAGCAATGTTAAGTTTAGCCAGCATATTGCATTGACATACACATTTCATTTACGTGAACAATGCTCAACATGTATGCTTGGCGTCCATCGACATACCCGTAGATGACACTATTGTGTTTACATGACATGACATAAAACAAAAATTCAAATTGTGTAATTATGTTGAACCCGCCAATATAAAAAAATCAAACTGCAATAACATCAAAACCACTTAACCATGCTGCGTTCATCGAGCGACATATATGACGTTATTACCATTACGATGAAACATAATAGTATTACAGTTCTGTCATTGTCATTTCAAACACAACCTTTTTGAAATGTTGAGCCAAATAGATCACCTCGCCACCGGGTGAAATTAAAAAAGCTTTAAATCTACGAATCACCCTAATGGATCCACTAACGCGCTTACAAGACACTTGTCAAACTGACGGAGAAATGCCGAGACAAAAGACAAACAACAGATAAACAACAGACAAACAACAGACAAACAACAGACAAACAACATACAAACAACAGACAAACAACAAACAAACAACATACAAACAACAGACAAACAACAGACAAACAACAGACAAACAACAGACAAACAACAGACAAACAACACGCACTCACACATACAAACAAACAATTACGCTGTATTTTATAATATACATTATACACTAGTGTTTTTCCTAACCGGAACAAACTTAATTTTCTAAGAAATGTTATACTATTATTTCTAACTGTCTAACTAGTCATGTGGATTCAGGTGGCATTCATAACATTTACTTAATTTTCACAGATTACAAGGGCCATTAAATAAAAACAGTCATTGCTAATTAAAGGAAGGCGGAGCACTGATCTACAACGATCTCAGCGCTACTTGCGATACTATCAACCAGGAAATCTTGATTAAGCTATTATGTTTGCGTTGCTGGCAAAGTACCAGACGGGATAGTGTCTTATCTGTAGGGGCGGACTCGGCGAGTAGTAACACGTGACACATCATCGAGATTCGGCGATTAAATAATTATGCAACGGCTACGGATGGTATCTTATCTGCAGGGGCGGGCACAGCGAGTTGTAATAAGGAAAGTGCAGCTGTAGCAATAGTGGCAGCACTCAACACACACGGTCAAATCAAAATAGAAAGGATTGTCGACAGTGAGGCGAAAGTCGACACGGAGACAGTTGGTATGGTAATGTAGGAGACCGGGGAAGACTAGATGGAAGTTGACGGGAAGTTGGGAGACAGGAGGGCAGTAATAGGAGGGAATGGTACAGGACTGGTCAATTAGTTCATATTTAAAAAAAAAAATTTGAAGTGATATAAATATTTGCATTTATTTGCATTGTTTAATATAATTTATCATTGTGAATTGTACATTTTATCGAAAGCTGCATAACTGTGGATGTAGGGAATGCACGTTCTTCTGGTGGTCCTATGGAAATCACGCCATAGATACGACTCGGTCACCATCGTGAGAGAAAGCTTTTACTACTATTACAACTACGACATCTAATAATATGAATTATTATTATACTAGTGCTGCTATTGCCTTCCTAGACAGCTACGATACCAAAGTGACAGCTAACGTGTTGCCAGCTTGGAGAGAGAGGGGCGGCGATAGAAGGAGGAGGGAGTGACAGAAGGAAGGAAGGAGTGAGTGAGGGAGGGATGGAGGGAAGTATGGATGGAGAGGGAGGGAGGGAAGGAGGGAGTGATGGGAGGAGGGAGGGATGGGAGGAGGGGTGGAGAGGGAGGAAGACATGGGGAGACGGAGAGATAGAGAAAGAGAGAAGGGGACAGAAGGACCGATAGAGAGAGGGAGAGAGGGAGAGAGAGATGGAGAGAGGGATAGGGAGAGGGGGAGAGGGGGAGAGGGAGAGAGGGAGAGAGGGAGAGAGGGAGAGAGGGATAGATGGAGAGAGGGAGATAGGGAGAGAGGGAGGGATGGAGGGAAGTATGGATGGAGAGGGAGGGAGGGAGTGATGGGAGGAGGGAGGGATGGGAGGAGGGGTGGAGAGGGAGGAAGACATGGGGAGACGGAGAGACAGAGAAAGAGAGAAGGGGACAGAAGGACCGATAGAGAGAGGTAGAGAGGGAGAGAGAGATGGAGAGAGGGATAGGGAGAGGGGGAGAGGGGGAGAGGGAGAGAGGGAGAGAGGGAGAGAGGGAGAGAAGGAGAGAGAGAGAGAGAGAGGGAGAGAGGGAGAGAGGGAGAGAGGGAGAGAGGGAGAGAGTAAAAATATAAAATATTTACTAATTGTCTGAATATCTTGAATTGCAAACATCAAAACAATGAAATTGAAGTGCCCAAACGCATGTTTCATGGTATCTGGTTAAAAATATGTCAAAGAGAAATCATAATATGCAAATGTGTCCCATGAGTATGCACATTAGCTCTGACCACTTTAACCTCACAGTTTTCCTGTATACGTCCTCAATATAGTCGAGCGGTAGGCATCACCTTAACGGACCAACTTAAAAGCTCCCCCTACATACACCCAAATTATATAATTTCAAAGTCACAACGACACTTCCAGGAGAACTGCCATAAATAGCATGAATCTGCCCCTTTGAACTTAGCCTCTGGTACTGACAGTGAAGTAATATCTTTCCTGGTAAACACTGAACTAAAATATTCATTCAAGTCTTCTGCCATTAAGAATCCCTCTGATATTATATTTCCAGCACTATCTTCTAAAGGACCGACCTTATCTTGAACTTTCTGTTTGCTTCGAACATACGCATAAAAACTCTTGCTGTCATGTTTTATATTACTAGCTAATTGTTGTTCATAGCTTCACTTTGAATTTCTAATTTCAGCTGTAGTTTCGTTAAGTGCTTCTTTATAAATGTTGTAGTCTTCATCATTTCCAGTTCATATATATGACTTCCACATCATTTGTTTATACTTAATTTTTCTAATGGCTTCTTTCAATAAGTGTTTCTTTTTGGACCGTTTCCCTTGTTTTTTGAAGGGTGCAAATTTATCGACTATGCACTTAATTTCACTCTTTAATATATTCCAACATTCTGTTTCTGTTTTATTTTTCAGTGTGTTATTCCAGTCTATCTTTGTTAAATATTTCCTCATGTCCTGATACCTTCCTTTGTGGAAATTTCTCCTATACTGCTTTTTACTAATCTTTTCTGATTTTACTTTGATGGTAAAGTGTATCTGGTTATGATCACTATTCCCCAGTGGCTCACATATCCTGACATTGTCAACTAATTCATTCTGTGAGGACAAAACTATGTCTAACACATTCTCACCCCTGGTTGGTACTAGCACATGTTGAGAAAGGAAACTATCTTGAACTAAAACTAAAAACGTGTGGTCCTCACTCCCCATACCGTATAGAGATTTCCATTTTATATGCCCGTGGATAAAATCCCCCATAGTAATACAGTCCCGTTTGCTTACTTCCCCTATAGCGTTTCGTATGTTTTCATTGTCTTCTATGCTTATGCTTGGACTTCGATAAACTAACCCAACTGTTAACGTTGAGTTTCCTGTAACTATGTTACACGAAACAGCTACTTTGCAATATGCTTAACCGATAGGTGACGCAACAGTAGCGATTTACTTTCCATAATACGTTGTGACGGCCAAACCATCATCCATTCATGCTTTTTGAGAGGTTATTGCCATTATCTCTTTGTTGCTGAACGTTGGTTTCTACTTCATGTTTTGGGACAACATTTTTTGTGTGAAAAGCAATATTTATATGGTCAAATATGTGTAATGGTTGTATTTGAGATCAGTTTCTATCCTCTTACATAGCGCAGTATTCTGAGCTTAAAACACATTGCTGACTGCCTTGTCTGAATTAAACAATCGAACAACATCATCAAAGTGAACGTTTGTGGAATGTATTCAGCAATACTGCAATAACCGCAAAGGAATTGTCTGGGAGCCCAACGTCCCGAACACCGTGTTGCCGCACCACTTACATGACGCAAACCGTCCACAAGGCGGCGCCACTTCACATGAACTCGTGTCCGTTCCTCATTATTTGACGCGATCTCTGTACACTTATTCCACGTACATCCTCATCCCATTGTTAATCACCCGCCAAGGTTATACTAAGTGCGTTGGTTCAAAGCCATTGCAATGGCAGGATTGGTTATCCAGGCTTCGTGGTGTGGCGCCACCGCACAAGAAAGCATGATTTACCACGTTCGTGGACTTGATTAGATGTCTAATCAATTTGACTTTAATACTAATTCACATATTATTTATTAACGTAGACACGCATGCACACACGAACAAACGAACTCAAGCACTCACTCACGCACACGCACACGCACACGCACACGCACACACACGTGCGCGCTCAGCAGCGACCTTGCTTTTTGGACCAGCAATTCCTCACTGTTCCTGCCTGCACTATCACTTAAATACCACTGATGTTCACTGCGACCATAATGCTCTTTGGCAAATTCAAAAATATTTAGATTTGTACACATCTCCTATTTTTTGCGATCGCCTTACGCCTTCAATATTCACATGGATTCATAAAGGACAAGAAACATATAACATTATTCTGTAACTCACACTATTTATGCCATCAAAAACTATTTTATGGCAGTGCGACTTTCATAATATCTCACAGTCCGTCTTCCGTTATTTGCTTTGATGGTGAACTTTCCTTCTGCGTTTGGTAACATGTTGGTCCTAATTTTTATGTCACACGTGTATGTTATTATCGAATTGCATCACGTGTGCCTGTCGTAGTGTGTCTGAACGCCACTTATCAATGGCGCTGTGTGCAAAGGCGGCACGCGTTATCCATCTGACACTTATCATATTTATACAGCAAACTCCCACACTAATGTCGTGCGGTTTTCATGGGATTAGCCGCAGCCCTCGTGTCCTTTTTCATTTCTACTATTGCCATTTCTACTCCACGAGTTGCGACAAGAGCCACCATGGCATTATCATCTCATAACAAAGCCGTCATTGTAATTCCATCGTTAAATACTCCTGGTCTTATAACAATCATTGCAACTGACCGCCTATACTTTCTGGAACAACTACCGATGAAAATTGCTACAATTAGGGAAAGAGAGAACGTCTCAATAACGAATGCAGCGTCGTTCTTGAGCCTGTTGTCACCACCCCACCTGTTGTCACCACCCCACCACATAAAGGAGAAGGATAGTTGCTAAGTAGAATAAGATGAAAATACGTCACACACATACACCCAATTCGTTCATTCGGGACCACGTCAAGATGACGCGAACGCAACCGTAGAACTGCGACAAATGCATGACGACACAAATGCAAGCGTCGAAATGGATACGGCTTCATGGTTACCTGTCAGGTTTGTTTGACAAAGCACCCTGAAATTAGGGTGTATTTGAGTACTGCTAAATATGTGTTAACAAAAGTTATGTTTTAGTCGGTGCGTGTAACATAGTGTGCACATTGATATTAAAATAAACATCGCTGTTGGTTCTGTACTTCTGTTTTACGCAATCACTTTAGCACGTCCATCTTTCTCGCCATTATTCGATAACGCCACGCAACGGTTCAGCTAAAAATAATGTCGTATTGATTGTCGGAGTAACGACCACCCTAGTACTAGTTCGGCTTGTCGTAATATTATTCTTCAGCTAGGATGGTTACTCAACTGTCCTGTGACAATCAAACTGTGTACCTTATTGAATGAAGACTATTTTGTTACGATATGCCACAGCAAGAATTGCGCGATTTTGAAAATATTTTAATATGCACGATATTGCATGTTCAAAACATTCACCTTCGAAAACTCTTCAATTGAACTCTACAGTTTGTTTAACTTAAGTTAAAAACATTCAAGTTCAAACACTCGTGTCCATAAACATATTTGATACTTTACATTTAGTTAATGCACGATGTGTGTGTTTATAT
Organism: Paraescarpia echinospica; assembly: GCA_020002185.1. NCBI lineage: Eukaryota > Metazoa > Annelida > Polychaeta > Sabellida > Siboglinidae > Paraescarpia > Paraescarpia echinospica. The sequence goes on along the minus strand of CM034532.1, from coordinate 43,639,377 downwards.
ATGTGTGTGTGTGTGTGTGTGTGTGTGTGTGTGTGTGTGTGTGTGTGAGAGAGTGTGTGTGTGTGTGAGTGTGTGTGTGTGTGTGTGTGTGTGTGAGTGCGTGTGCGTGTGCATTCGTTGCCCTCGTAAAAACACCTTATGTGCAAAGCTTCCCGCATTGTAAGTAGATAGCTCCGATGAACAGATAATGTAAACTCATTTTCTCGAACTGTTGCTAACTTGAAACACAATCGACATCCTAAGTCCAGACATCACAGCACTCTTGGCGTTGCTACCAACATCTCTATAGGGACCGTGTTGCATGTCGTGTAAGTACCAGTTCCATACAGCTAACCGCTTTTCTACGAGTTGTCATAACCATGTGTTTGATTTTGTTTTATTTCGTAAGGAATACTGAATTATGACTATGGTGACTATCGGGAATAGTTGTACTATGGCGATACTATCGCGATACGTGTAATTACTAATGAAGTACTATTGCGATAGTATCATGACCATCGCGTTACTATCGCGAGAGTTTCATGGAAGTACTCATATATATTACAATTTTACTTGAAGGGTGTTAAGGTTCCCAGCCAAAATTGACAGGTGGCGCCACCGATGAATGTTGGAGTCAGTTGCTTCACAGTGGCAACCCGTGTGTGATGCTGATTTGATCGACAATTGTTAACGTTGGGTCGGTGGATTCGGAAAATACCTATACATTACGTACTACAGTTAAACCATCACGATGTGAATAGTGTTACAGCGAATTAATATGAATCCGACTCCCCACCCCCGAAACAGCATCGCTAATGGCCTGGTGGTGATGCTAATGTGGTATTTGAATATAAGATGAAACCACACGGTCCATGAACCTCACATCCTACTTTGTTGTCCTTTCAGCTAGAAACCCGACTCTGCATTATGGGGGTGAACTCCCACGTGACCATGTGGCGCCCTCTTCATTGTAAAATAATAAAACCCCACACGAGCGAGTGGCGCACATTGTAGTCTGTTTTGGGAAAATGCGAACCCCCTGTGGTCTGCAGAACATTACTCCAGTACCAAAGAATGACGATTTAATCATGGCAGTGAATTGCAGAGGCATTAACCCGAGCTCCATTGTGGCAAAGACATTCAACATTGAACAGAATGCGTCCTGGAATTGAATACCACATAGGAGACAATCAGAATGTTTTCCGCAGGACATTTGTTCACCCTGAGAAGGTTAACATAACGAATTAGAGCAAAGAATGTTACTGCAATTATAACATTCATAGACTTCCGTAAAACATTTGATACGGTTCGTCCTGGCAAAATGATGAAGCTTTCCTGACGCCTATGGTGTCCCCAAACAACTGGTGACAGCTATTTCTAACATTTACTGGAACAAGTACAAAGTACAACCACCGGATGGAGAATCTGAGTTTGTTATATCATGGCGGGAATTGTATAGGGTGACACGCTTACGCCATACCTTGACTATGCACTGCGGCGAGCTATTGGTGGAAGAGTCTAGAGGAATTTGGATTTCAGGTAACAAGAAAGAAAGTAAACCTGTGAAATCCGAGGTAACCACTGATTTCGAATTTGCTGATGATATTGCGCTTATATCAGTAGTCATCACTCGGGCAAAGGAGTCTCTAACACGACTGGAATCACCATGTGCAATGATTGGTTTAAAGATCAGTACCGAAAAAAAACAGGAAACACCATCACTGTTGCTAGGGACGGAGCTGGCTCTTGTGTGATTTACAGGAGTCAAGGTGTTTGTCAAGTTGGTGGATGTCCAAAATGTTAGATTTTGGTTTAATTCAGCTTCCGTGCCGCACTAAAACTTACTAGTTGTGTTTAGTTGTATTCATAAAATTAAGGTCACTCAAAAGTTAAATATGGCTACCGTTCAATATGTTCTAGGAACATGACCTGGATGTATGTTGGGGTTTAGAAATCCATATCTGGTTTATGGTACGTTTCTTCACGTTTCACGATTATAAAATTTCATGTCGTTGCCCAATTGTATTCAGTTTTATTCTCAGCCAATACACATCTACACATTGATGAAAATTAATAATTATACCAATTGGACTACGTTTACAGTTGCAACCACAATGCAGTAAGTCATGGCATACCATCGATGCTTCTGGTTCAAATCCAGAATGGTTTCCATATTGAATCAGTTGCAATCCGACCACAATGTCCACGATTAGGCAGATGGGGATTTGGCACAAGAATTTTTGATGCCTCAAATAAGAGTGATCAACGGTAAATGGAGACCTCGAAACAGACCTTCTATTTCTAGCTTATTTAATCAAATGTTACATTGACCTTGACCTCAATGCATGACATTGACTTATAATGACCTCAAATGTACCATCAAATGAATGGGCATCTTAAAGTTGTTTGAAATGACACGTCAAATATGTTTCTATATTGCTTAGTTCCAAGATTAGGTCCATTTGAATATTAAACCCTGTGTAATGTCGGTCATTTTGGATTGGAGCCGAAAAGAGGTTTTGGCATGGGTGGATTCGGGTGGCAATTGATCACCGTGATCAATAGTCCCAGCAACGAACCATTTATGTTAGATACAAATGTTATCAAAGCTTTCTCACCTGAAATGGGTTCGTTGGTGACAGACAGACAAACAGACAGACAGACAGACAGACAGACAGACAGACAGACAGACAGACAGACAGTCAGACAGCATTTATTTTGACCATCATAAGTACATAAACTACAATATAAAATTCATTGTATGGTCAGGGAGGCTCCCATTAAGACAATGATATGCCGCTATCATGGGAGCCACCCCACTGATGTAACATAATTACATGAATATCACGTGATCAACTATATATGCATATATATATATGTGTAAACATAGTGTGTTTAGTGTAGTATATTTTAGTACAGTATAATACATAAATTAGTTTAGACAAATGCAAAGTCATGTCTAGTTTAAGAATGATAGATGTAATAGTTAGAAATATGACAACATGATTCATAGTTCTTGATAAAGTAATGTTTTGTATAAATGGAAAAACCATATAAACTATGTGTATAAATTTTATCAAGGATGATGTTTGGAGTATTGTTAACAGTTTGTATAATGTTGTGTCTGATGTACTTTTTTGCATATTGATGATTAACTCTGGGAATAAATAAGTTGTTTTACCACGTGTGTTGTATGGTGAATGCAAAGTTATATGTGTATGGAACACGACTGAAATATTCTGATATAACCTTGTTGATCAATTTGTAATAACATTTGAGCAGTTGGAGTCTATAGATGTCATCCAGCTTAAGAAGTTTACATTCTTTGAAGATGGGATCTGTGTGACAATTGTATTTACTTGAATAAAGCACTGCTTTCTTTTGAAGTTTAAAAATGCGACGGGATTGATAACCCCACACCAATATGCCATAATTAATCTTGGGAAGAATAAGCGAATTATACATTATAGATAATATATTCTTAGGTAATACATGTTTAAGTTTATTTAAAATTCCAATTATTTTATTGATTTTATTCGCTGTTTTGTTTATATGGCTGTCCCAATTTAGGTGTTGGTTTATGGTGATTCTTAAAAAATTAAAATAATGTACATATTCAAAATTTCTCCCATCTATTTATATTTTAGGAAGTTCGATTTCCTTTTGGAGAATGTGAAATACCAAGGATTTTGTTTTTTAATGTTAAGAGAAAGTTTGTTTGCCTTTAGCCACCTGCATATATTTTCTAATTCTTTATTTATATTTTGATTTTGGACTTGGCCATCCGTAGATTGGAATTTATTCAGTGTACTAAAACGAGTGGTGTCGTCTGCATACATTATGAATTTAAAATTACCACTTGAAAATATTATGTCATTAATATATATAATAAATAGAAGGAGTCCTAAAATAGACCCTTGTGCGACACAGTGATTATGGCAGCTTCTTCCGACTTGTAAGCGCCAATTTCAACATATTGCTTACGATTGTGTAAGTAGTTTTTACATAGATCTAGTGCTGCACCATTTATTCCATAATAATTTAGTTTTTTTAATAATATGTTATGATCAGTTGTGTCAAAGTCTTTAGAGAGGTCTAGGTATATGTTTATTGGGGTTGCTGATTGGTCAAGTTGTTGGACAACTCTGTCTATTATTTCTAGAGTGGCAAGTTCCGTAGAATGGTTTTCACTAATCCCGTATTGTTTCTCATTGTATAAGTTATTGGAATTGAAATGTTCGTGTATTTGTTTAAACAAAAATCATTCAAATATCTTGGAAATAGCTGGTAAGATAGAATTTGGACAATAGTTATCAAAGATTGTCTCATCACCATTTTAAAAAATTGGAATAACTTTGGCAATTTTTTATTTATCTGGAAATATGCCAGTTGTTATTGATTGGTTAATGATTAGAGTGACTGCTTGACTTACTTCATTTTTTATTAGCTTTAGTAGTTTGGTTGATAGATTTTGGATGTAAGCTATCAATTATGCTAATCGTTGTACTATTGTCTATCGGCTTAAAGTTGAAAGTCTGTATACGTCTCTCTGTTAAATAGTCGGTGTAAGAGTTATCTCCAGTATTGATTATTTGTGATGCAAGTGTAGAACCAATATTGATGAAAAATTAATTAAATTAATTGCAATAATAGTCTTGTCAGTTACTTTTTTCCCATCCATTTGAAAGAAATCAGGAAATGTTTCTTTCCCTGTCGTTTTTTGAATAATTTCTTTAATGAAAGACCACGTTTTTAAATATCGTAATTATTTATTTAAAAACTGGATTGATAATATGCTTGTTTGACTAAGCTAATATTTCTTTTAATAATGTTATTATGTATGAAAATTTGTATTGAGCGAAACATATTCTGCTGTACCTATATGAGTATGTTTAAGTTTTGAATACAATTTATCTCAAAATGTTATAGATCTAATGATACCTTGTGTAATCCAACATGAATTGTTGTGTTTGTTTTTATTATAATTAATGACTTTAACAGGTAATAATTTATCCATAGCAGTAGTAATAGTTTCATCAAGGAGGTTGTAATTGTCGATGGGATTAGTATCTCTATCCTTATTTTGTTTATTATAAATATTTGAACGGATCAATTTTATTTTAAAATGTTCAAGGCTGTCAGTATTTTGTTTTCTAATACTGATGAATTTAGGGACATTTGGAACAGTTACATTGCTATCAAGGCATATAAAATACGGAAATATCTCACCAATTTGAATAAAAATGTTATCAAAGCTTTCTCACCTGAAATGAGTTCGTTGTTGAGATATAACTCACCAACGAACCCATTTCAGGTGAGATAGCTTTGATAACATTGTTATCCAACATAAATCGTTCGTGGCTGGAACTATTGATCAAGAAAACTGGATATTACGTCACACCAACTTATATGACATACAATTAATGTTTCTGATCTAGCAGGTTGTTGAAAATGGCAATGTTGCAATGGGACAAACTTGAGTCTCATCACCAAAATGCTGGTGTGTTTCAACAGCATGGAATTTCCCTACGGTCAGAATATCCACACCTGTATACATTGCCGGATAGCAACTTTTGGAAATCCTTGTTAACACAATGAACTACGTGGAGTAATGTGCCGATGACTGAGTCCTCGTGTGTACATGGCTGAATATACTCCAGTGCTTTGGTGGCTTTGTGGACAGTGATCGCTATTATCTGATATGGTGTGCTGATAATTGCCTATCCACCGGAAACGTATGACATCACGGACTACACTTTGTTACAATTAATGAAACAACCGCTGAGTGGTTCCTCTATGTAAACTGCATTCTCGTATCCAGGACCGAACGAAACACTATAATTGCTGATCACCAGGTGGTTTTATTGTAGCACGTTGTATTACATCATTACATGGTCATTGGTATGGTAGTGTTCCAAATCCTCACAACTCTTTTAAATACATTGTATTTGCTTGGATCATTAAACTAACGCGCCACATCTGATAGTACAATCGTTCGAGTGTTCCGATGAACCAATCCGATGTCTCTGTGCGTATGTTGTCACACAAGCGGATAATACGCGTGCGTGCTGATCGCACACATGTTGTTGGCATCTCGGGCCATCATCATGTACCCGTTCATTCCCCATGACGTGCCCCAGCTGCAATAAGGAACACGTCATTTTACTGGACTAGCAACAATGCCCACATTCCGGTTGGTGCTATGCACCCAGATACGCAGAATGTGGTTTCCAAAGTCTTCGTATCGGACGTCTGTCATGACATAAACTGTATTTGACCACGTTATGTGAAATGTCCTCAACTGATCGTAGCGCAGAGCAATCGTAGAAATCACACACCACATTATGAACAATCAATTTACGTCCGTCTAACGTTGGATAACAGCCGTACAAACAACAAGAACTCTTAATCGACGGATAATTTCAAAAAAGAAGGAATTACTTGCATTAATATGGCCCGTATTATCACACAGAGAGCTCGAGGCAAGGGGAGGAAAATTTCACAGAAATACATTTTGCGGACGATCTACAGCTGCATGGGTAGTTGGATACATATAAACATATATAAAATATGCGAAATAATAATTACGGTTGAAGATCCACACATAATAGGCAGGCTGAATCATAGTCCAAAAAAGACATATCACACGACGAATTGAGACTAATATACTACGTTATGTTTACGAAAGAATGAATAGGAACACAGAGAGTTGGAGCTATTTTGTATATTAAAGAAATTGTTGAGGATTATGAAGTAAAATTAGAAAGAAAAGTAGATGGCAAAAAACAGTTGGAGCAATTACCTGTTCTTAATGAGCCAGTATTTCTTGCCATAGTAATTAGTGCCATAACCGACGACTAGCACGGCATGATTGGCACGTTGACTGCAATTCCAGTCGGAGTACACCCCGGATCGGTAGGACCTAATAACAGTAACATCCATAAAAATGCAGGGCCAAGCACACATGTACCTTGTGTGTGGGTTTTTTTGCACGCGTGTGCGTGTGTGTGTGAAAGAGAGAGAGAGAGAG
>CM034532.1:43562318-43631368 GCA_020002185.1 Paraescarpia echinospica | reverse complement strand
TCTAGAGGACCGACCTTATCTTGAACATTCTGTTTGCTTCGAACATACGCATAAAAACTCTTGCTGTCATGTTTTATATTACTAGCTAATTGTTGTTCATAGCTTCTCTTGGAATTTCTAATTTCAGCTGTAGCTTGGTTAAGTGCTTCTTTATAAATGTTGTAGTCTTCATCATTTCCAGTACATCTATATGACTTCCACATCATTTGTTTATACTTAATTTTTCTAATGGCTTCTTTCGATAAGTGCTTCTTTTTAGACTGTTTCCCTTGTTTTTTGAAAGGTACAAATTTATCGACTATGCACTTAATTTCACTATTTAAGATATTCCAGCATTCGGTTGCTGTCTTATTCTTCAGTGTGTTATTCCAGTCTATCTTTGCTAAATATTTCCTCATGTCCTTATACCTTCCTTTGTGGAAATTTCTCCTATACTGTTTTTTACTATTCCTTTTTGATTTTACTTTGATGGTAAAATGTATCTGGTTGTGATCACTACTCCCCAGTGGCTCACATATCTTGACATTGTCAACTAATTCTTTCTGTGAGGACAAAACTAAGTCTAACACATTCTCTCCCCTGGTTGGTTCTAGCACATGCTGAGAAAGGAAACTATCTTGTACTAAAACTAAAAACTTGTGGTCCTCACTCCCCATACTCTGTAGAGATTTCCATTGTATATGCCCATGGTTAAAGTCCCCCATAATAATACAGTTCCGTTTGCTTACTTCCCTTATAGCGTTTTGTATTTTTCATTCTCTTCTATGCTTATGTTTGGACTTCGATAAACTAACCCAACTGTTAACGTTGAGTTTCCTGTAACTATGTTACACCAAACAGCTTCTTCGCAATCTGCTTCTCTTTCTAATTTTATTTCATAAGCCTGGATAGATTCTTTAATATATAAAATAACTCCACCTCCCTTTCTTCCTATTCTATCTTTCCTAAACATTACATATCCTGTTAGTCCCAATTCGGCATCTGATATATCAGTGGTGGCCCACGATTCGGTTATACCTATTATGTGAGGGTCAATATCTTCTACCATAATGTTTAGTTCACTTCTTTTGTTTACTATGCTCCTTGCATTTAAACAAATGCATTTATATCCTGATTCAGAACAGTTTTCCAGGCTGTTCTTTGCCGATTTATTTCTGCTGTCTTTATCTATGCCTCCAGTTTCAGGCTTCTCTGTGAATCCCCCCTGCGAATCTAGTTTAAATAGATGCAGCCTGTCCCACTGTCAACAGATTGCAGCAAGTTCTCTGAGAAAACTGCTGCCCCCTTTCCACTTAGATGTAGGCCATCTCTCATGTACATATCTTCCCTCCCAACAAAGTATCCCCATAAATCTACGAATCCCACCCCCTCTTCTTTACACATCTGCTCAACTAGTGCGTTGATCGCCATCCTCTTGCAGTTTCTATATGTCGGCCCCCTTCCTCCCATTACTGGCAAAATTCCTGAGAGGATAATCTGTTCTACTCTTGTCTTCTTTAACTTCTTCACTAACTGTCTGTACTTCTGAACTATCCCAGTTGTTCCCTCCCTCTCTGCGTTATTTGTCCCTACATGTACTAGTATAGACCCTCCCTTGCCATGCCCCAGTACCTTCTCTACCCTTTCAGTTACATGTTCTATCCTAGCCCCCGGTAGACAAACAACGACGTCCTCCCCCTCGCTTAGAGTCTTATCTGTCTTTCTCATAATCGAATCGCCCATAAACACCCTCTCTTTCCTCATTGCCCCCTCAATCACTGCCTCAGTGTAGCTCTTTCTACGGTTTGCATCTGTCTGGTTGTAATCTTGTTCCCCTGTCTTCTGCTCTCCCGTCACAATCTCGTCCGTTCCATTCTTTCCTGACGCTGTTTCTCTTGTCACCTTTCTTCCTGTCATCGTCCCTCCCGACTTCTCTTCTGTCACATGTACTCTCACTTCCTTTCTTCCCGTCATCTTTCCTCCCATTGCATTTCCTTCTCTCCTCTCCCGTCTCTTTTTCCCTCCTACCTCTTTCTCTACGGTCACTTTCTCTCCTGCCACCTTCACACCTGTCACATTTCCTGCCGTCAATCCTCCACTTTCTTCCCCTCCGATCACCTTCCCTCCTCTCAGTCTCCTTTCCTCGGTCTTGTTGCCACTACTCTGCTCCTTCAGTTTCACAGTATTCCCAACTTTATCCCTGTCGTCTCTCTCCATTCCATCTGTCTCCTTGCTGATTCTCATCTCCATCCCCTTCACAATATCTACCAACCTAGCTACCTCTTTCTCCAGACATTTCACCTTCCAACACCCCACGCACTGAAAGGTGAATCCCTCTTCCTTGGTTTCTGTCCATGACTTCGTACAGCCGGATAAGGCAAAATCTACCCAACTGTGGCAGTCGTCGCACACCAAGTGTCTCTTTGCCTTGACTTGCCGCTTGCAAGGCGCCATATCAGAATTTATTTAATAATAATAATCTAATTAGCTATTTAAAATAGTTTTGTCAACTGTGTTTACACTATTCACTGTCTATGTAGTCTTTAAGAAGACTGTTTTCTGTGCACAAATGTTACACTTTACGTAAGATTGCGTACGCTAGACTGCCTTATTTATTTAGGTTATACAGCGCCCTAGCGAATAAGAGAGACACTAGCTACATAAACTTAGTTCGCCCGATTATCGCAAATGCTTAATTTTAACAACAAAGCTACCTTATCAAAGTGTCTAGCAGTTACTGACTTACACATATATTTTCTTATGTAGGTAGTTTATGGTTGTTACTTTATCACCTATATATTCTACCACATAACGAGGTTTGTTAAATCTTGTTTACAAACTTATCGTAGCCGTAAGCTAACGTACCCTATTATCACTCACTAGACTAAAGTGTCCTAAAATACTTTATCTAACTAACTTTAAGCACAACTGCTACTCAATATATGTTTACTGCTACTTTATGAATGATATTAAGGCAAGAATAATACTTATCAATCAGTAATTCCACTTGCTTATGAACTTTGATACACCACCAATTTCAACGATCTATCTCCGCCAAATATAGCCTAGGCACATCGTTCTTCTTAACACGACAGCATTGTAGTTATAATAACAATGAGACATGTGCCACTGACACATCGAGGCATTATAGCATTGTAGTATAAAAATCTGGAACATTTACTGAGACAACCAGGTACCCGAAGTCCTATTCACAATGTATATGTTACCACATCTAGCGTAATTTCCTGATATGTTGAACATAATTAAGAACTCCTTCAGCGATAATAATAATGAGGCATGTGCCACTGGCCTGGTCCATTGAGTGCGACCAGGCGTTCAACCGACTGAACGAGATGCTGGCCCAGAAAACGCGCTTTCTCCACTACGATTCAACTAGGCAGATATATCTGGTTGCCGACGCATCGCCTTATGGCATCGGGACTGTTATTTCTCAGTGTGCATCGGATGACACTGAGAAACCGATCGCCTTCGCTCCAAAACGCTGACATCGGCAGAGAAGAATTGCAGCCAGGTGGAGAAGGGGGCACTGTCAATCATTTTCGGTGTGAGGAAATTCCCTTAGTACCTGAGTGGTCGCCACTTCCAGCTCACAACAGATTACAAACCTCTGCTGGCCATCTTTAGTCCAGAGAAGAGTTTACCAGTGATGACGCTACAGCGACTGCAGCGATGGGCACTGATAATGATGGGCTACGATTACCACATCGTCTACAAACAGTCTGCTGATCACGCCAACGCAGATGATCTGTATCGCCTGCCCATTGGTCCCGAACCGAGCTTTGACAAAGAGGAGAGCATAGCCGAAATCGACAAGGAAGTGAACTTGTTCGACATTCAAGTCATTCTCAATTTGCCGCTCTCTGCGAAAACCGTTGCCGACTATATCAGAAAGGACCCGATCCTTTCTGGCAAAAGAGCTAGACTTCGTTGCAAATGGGTGGCCATCCACGTGGCCGCATAATCAGGATAAGGACACAGTTCGTACTTACCTGAACGCCCAGACGGAGATCACATCGAAGGACGATGTTCTTCTACGCGATTCCCGAGTCATCATTCCGACTGCACTTCGTGTTAGGGCCCTCAACATGCTGCACTAGACGTACATTGTGTGGTGGCCTAATATCGAGGTCGACATCGCCGCTCACTGCAAGGACTGCACATCTTGTGCCGAAACAGTCCCAAATCAACCTGAAAATATGTCTGCATGGCCTGTTCCGGACCGCCCATGACAGCGCATTCATATTGATTTTACCAGACCGTTCCTAGGTGGTATGTGGTTGGTCGTGATGGATGGCCACTCGAAATGGCCGCACGTTCTTCAATTAAACAAGTATCCGACATCTGAGACTGCTACGTCCGCGCCCGATGACTTGTTTGCTATCTGGGGCCTGCCTGAGACAATTGTATTCGACAATGGCCCGCAGTTCGCCTGAAAGACGTTCGTTGACTACTTCTGATTTCTGCACTTCTGATTTCTGCGCCATTTCACCCACTATCGAACGATAAAGCTGAATGGCTTGTTGGTATTTTCAAACAGGCCATGATACGAGCTGTCAGAGGGAGAGGAAGTCGAAACATCTGGCATTGCGAGAATTCCTCAAGCAATACCGTGTCACTCCAAATTGCACGACTGGTCGTACTCCAGCTGAACTGATGCACGGACACCAGCTGCGGTTTTCTCTCTCCATTCTACAACCATATGTGAACAAAGAGAAAATACAGAAGAAATCAACATTGCCAACCAAGCCGAAATTCTCAATCGGTGCATATGTCCATTACAGAGATTTCACACAAAAATCGTCCAAAATGGGTAGCTGGAAAAGTGACAGGTCATGTCGGAAAGAAAATATTCATTGTCCAAGGACTTGATGGATATTGCCGCCGAGACGAAGATCAGCTGAAGTCGCGTTCCGTTCCAACAACGAACCGCCGGCGTAATCTGAAGCGTTCTGCTGCACTCGCGACTGAACATCGTACAAAGACGGATCTGCAGCAATACGACAACGGTGTTCCCGACTTGTCCGTTCCCGACGTTGACGAACACCAGCCTGACGAAGCCATGAACGATGAACCGCCTGTCCCTGTTGATCATCCCGTGGTACCTCGTCGTTCGACCCGCGTTAATGTTGGTATTCCGCCGAAGAGGCTCATAGAGGAATGAGCAACGAACAGTCTGGAAGGGAGGACTGTCATGTTTCTCATTCCATGATATAAGAACTATGTTGTTTCACTGACACTGCAGTTCATGCTATTCTATGTCAGTGGCACATGTCTCACTGTTATTATTGAACCACCCTCTAGTGACCATTGACCAGACTCTGACCAATTACTTTTATAATGTCTGCCATCTTGTTTTGTGGAAGTGACCACATGTTGTTCTGTCAGTATTAAAATTATATCTAATTACACTCACTGTTTGGTGATATTCACTAGCATATAAGTACAGAAAACAACTAAAAAACATCGATCTATAACACACAAAGACCGACCTACAACACACAAACACCCACGTACAATACACAAATAAACGCCTAAAACACCCACACATGTACCTGTAGCACACAACCACTGACATGCAACACTAAAACACACACCTACAACATACAAATACTGACTTACAACACAAAGCACCGACCTACAAAACATATACTATGCTAAGAACCAACCTAAATCACACACTACCGACCTTTAACAAACACACGCTGACCTACAACTCAAAAACGCCGAACTCTAACAAACCAAGACTGATGTACAACACCCAATCACCTAATTACAACATACAAACACCGAACAACAACACAAAAACTCCAACCTACAACACGTAAAGAGTGTTAAACACCGACCTACAATACAAAAACAACGACCTACAACACGTAAACAGTGTTAATCACCGACGTACAACACAGAAACACTGACCTACAACACACAAACTCTGACCTACAACACACAACCACCTAACTACACCTCATAAACAACAACCTACAACACAAAAACATTGACATACAACACACAAGCACCCACTTCAAATACATAAACACCCAACTACAACACACAAACACTGACATACAACACAACAGCACTGACCTACAACACAAACACTGAACTATAACACATAAAAAGTGTTAAACACAGACATATAACACACAAACATTTACGTGCAACACGCAACACCGACCAACAACACAAAAACACCGACCTACAACACAAAAACACCGACCTAAAACACAAGAACACCCACGTACAATACCCAAGCAAACGCATAAAACACCCACACACACACACATATAACACACAACCACTGACCTACAACACAGAACCACCCTCCTACAACATACAAACACTGACCTAAGACACACAAGCACCGAGCTGCAACAGTAGTACACAATGCTAAACACCGACCTAAGACACACAACACATACCTATAAAAACAACCACTGACCTACAATACACAAACGCCGACCTATCACAAATAAAGACTGACCTACAACACACAAACACCCAACTACAGCACACAAACGCCGACCTGCAACACAAGAACACCACATACAACAAACAAACCCAGACACAATCATTAATGTACAATACAAAAACTCAGACCTACAACACGTAATCAGTGCTAAACATCGACCTACAACACACAAACTCAGACCTTCAACACAGAAACTCCGAAATACAACACATAAAAACGCATTTACAACACACAAACACCCACTTACAACACACAAACACTGACATACAACACAACACTCACCTACAAACAAACACAAACACTGATCTACAACACATCAACAGTGCTTTACACTGACATATAACACAACACAATTTACGAACTACACAAAAACGACAACCTACAACACACGCAATTGACCTATAACAAACAAACACTGACCTACAACACATAAACAGGGCTAAACATCTATATATAGCACATACACATTTACGACAAACTCCCACGTACAACACACAAACAAATGCATAAACACCAACACACCCACCTGTAGCACACAACCACTGTCATACAATACTGAAACATCCACCTACAACATACAAACACTGACATAAAACACACAAGCACCAACCTACAACACGTATACAGACCTAAACACCGACATACAACACACATACACACAACACCGACCTACAACACATACGCATTTACGTACAACAAACAAACACCGACATACAACACACAAACACCCACGTACAATACAAAAACAAACGCAGAACACCTACAACATACAAACACTGACATAAAACACACAAGCACCGACCTACAACATGTAAACGCCGTTTTACAACACCCAGTATACAGAGCGAAACACCGAAATACAACATAGAAACACACAACACCGACCTATAACAAACACACACTGACCTACAACACACAAACGCCGAATTATAACAAACAAATACTGACGTACAACACACAAACACCCAACTACACACACTGACCTACAACACAGAAACACTCACCTACAACACGTAATCAGTGCTAAACACCGACCTACAACACATAAACACCAACCCACAATAATAATAATAAGATAACTTCTATTGCGCCTAAATCCTTGGAAACCAAGCTCAGAGGCGCATAAAAACAAAAGGGTTGGTCAATCTCAAAATCCATAAGTAGTTTTCCACTTGTTAACAGATGGGTCAAGGCGCTAGGGAGCTACGGTGGATAAGCAAGGTTGTAAAGATACGTTTTTAAATGACGACGGAATTTTGTAATATTTTCAACTGATCTAACACTAAGAGGAAGCATATTCCAAAGAGTTGGTGCAGCAACAGAAAAAGCCCTAGTTCCAATGTTAGTGTTGATTCAAGGAACAAAAAGTAGGTCAGAACTAGATGATCGAAGCTGGATAGGTTTTCTTACAGGAGTAAGCAATAAATGCAAATAAGATGGTTGCTTATTGGACAGTGCCTGGTATGTAATGGTACAGATCTTAACATATTATACGATATCGTACAGGAAGCCAATGCAAATACTTCAAAAGTGGTACAGAGCGAGAGAAACGAGGAGATCTTGTAACTAACCTTGCTAGACAATTTTGGACACACTGAAGTTTTGTGATATCCTTGCTAGCGATATTATAAAGGAGGGAATTGCAATAGTCAAGTCTGTGACATACAACACAAACACACCGACCTATAACACGTATACAGAGCTACACACCGACAAACAACACGTATACACTCACCTACAACACAAAAACACAGACCTACAACACACAACCTCGCACCTACAGCACACAAACAACTACCTACAAAACACAAACACTGACCAACAACACACAAACACTGACATACAACACACCGACATTGAACTACAACAAAAACACTGACCTACACATAAACAGTGTTAAACACTGACAAAATATATACACAAAATAAACACAAAAACATTTAAGTACAACACACAACCACCCAACTACAACACACAAACACCCACCTACAACACATAAACAACTACCTACAACACTCAAACACTGACATACAACACAAAAATACCGACTACAACACACAAACACCCACATATAACCTGACACACAAACATTGACGTACAACACACAAACTCTGACCTACAACTCACAAACACCGACCTACAACATTGAAACATTGACCTATACAAATACGAAAATTTAGTTGATAATATACTAAACTAGCAATCATTTATAAAACACACGCGCCAAAATATAAAAATGTTCTAGATGGTACACTAAATTATAGTCTATAGGTTCGACTTGAACATCACAGAAAAATAACTAAGTCTTGACATTAAAAAGTATTCTATGTTCGTTGACTTCCGGTACTAAGACACTTCCGGGGTAGCGCCTCTAGTGGAAATCTGAGTACTACGTTACATGGTGGTGACATATAACGAGTAAAACATTAACTAACTAGGGTTAGATACAGAACAAGTTGTGGTTAATCGAGCGAAAATTGTGAACAACCCACCTAGATGGGTTGTTTAAATATTCGATCGATTAACCACAACTTTTTATGTTGCCGAACCTATACAATATGTTTTAGTGTATCATCAAGTAAATGTTCAAATTTAATGCGTGTGTGTCGTAAATTATTGCTAGTTTAGTGTATCATCAAGTAAATATTCGTATTTTCTGTAGGTCAATGTTTGAATGTTGTAGGTCGGTGTTTGTATGTTGTAGGTCTGTGTTTGAGTGTTGTACATCAATGTGTGTGTGTATGTGTGTGTGTGTGTGTGTGTGTGTGTGTGTGTGTGTGTGTGTGTGTGTGTGTGTGTGTGTGTGTGTGTGTGTGTGTGTGTGTGTGTGTGTGTGTGTGTGTGTGTGTGTGTGTGTGTGTGTGTGTGTGTGTGTGTGTGTGTGTGTGTGTGTGTGTGTGTGTGTGTGTGTGTGTGTGTGTGTGTGTGTGTGTGTGTGTGTGTGTGTGTTATATGTGTTTAGCACTGCTTACGTGTTGTAGGTCAGTGTTTATGTGTTCTTAGTCACTGTTTGTGTGTTGTATGTCAGTGTCTATTTGTTCCAGGTAGATGTTTGTGTGTTGTAGGTTAGTGTTTGTGTGTTGTTTGTGAGTGGATGTGTGCTATAGGTCAATGTTGTATGTCAGTGTTTTTCTGTTGTAGATCAGAATATGCGTGTTGTAGGTGAGTATTTGAGTTTTGTACGTCGGTGTTTAGCACTGTTTACGTGTTGCACATCGATGTTTTTGTGTGGCACTTGGGTGATTGCGTGTTGTAGGTCGGTGTTTTGTACTGTTTACGTGTCGTCCGTCGGTGTTTTTGTGCTGTAGGTGGGTGTTTGTGTGTTGTAGGTGGGTTTTTGTGTGTTTTAGGTCAGTGTTTTCATGTTGTAGGTAGGGGTTTATGTTTCGTATGTCAGTGTTTAGCACTGTTTACGTGTTGTAGGTCGGTGTTTTTGTGTCGTAGATCGGTCTTTGTGTGCTGTAGCTGAGTGTTTGTTTGTGTGTTGCAGATAGGTGTTTCTGAGTTTGTGTGTTGTCGGTCAGTGTTTGTTTGTGATAGGTCGGCGTTTGTGTGTTTTAGGTCGGTTCTTAGCACTGTTTTATGTTGAAGGTTGCTGTTTGTGTGTTGCAGGTCACTGTCATGTGTTGTTGGTGGGTGTTTGTGTTTTGTAGGCCAGTGTTTGTGTGTTGTTGGTAGGTGTTTGTTTGGTGTAGGGGAGTGTTTGTGTGTTGTAGGTTGGTGTTTTTGTGTCGTAGATCGGTCTTTGTGTGTTGTAGCTAAGTGTGTGTGTGTTGTAGGTCGGTGTTTGTGAATTGTAGGTCGATGTATAGCACTGTTTGTGTGTTGTAGTTCGGTGTTTTGTGTGTCGTGGGTGGGTGTTTCCGTGTTGTTGGGCGGTGGTTGTGTGTTTTAGGTCAGTGTCTGCCAGTTGGAGGTCAGTTGTTGTGAGTTGTAGGTGGGATTTTGTTGGTGTGTATTTGTGAATTGTAGGTCGGTGTTTTTGTGTTGCAGGTCAGTGTTTGTGTGTTGTAGGTCAGTGTTTGTGTGTTGTTGATAGGTGTTTGTGTGGTGTAGGTGAGTGTTTGTGTGTTGTAGGTCGGTGTTTGTGAATTGTAGGTCGATGTTTAGCATTGTTTGTGTGTTGAAGTTCGGTGTTTGCGTGTCGTGGGTGGGTGTTTTCATGTTGTAGTACGGAGGATGTGTCGTAGGTCTGTGTTTGAGTGTTGTACATCAGTGTTTGTGTGTTATATGGCAGTGTTTAGCACTGCTTCCGTGTTGTATGTCAGTGTTTATGTGTTCTTAGTCAGTGTTTGTGTGTTGTGTGTCAGTGTCTATTTATTGCAGGTAGATATTTGTGTGTTGCAGGTCAGTGTTTGTGTGTTGTTTGTGAGTGGTTGTGTGTTGTAGGTCAATGTTGTATGTCATTGTTTTTCTGTTGTAGATCAGAGTCGCGTGTTGTAGGTGAGTGTGTGTGTGTTGTACGTCGGTGTCTAACATTGTTTTTGTGTGGCACTTGGGTAATTTTGTGTTGTAGGTCGGTGTTTTGCACTGTTTACGTGTTGTATGTCGGTGTTTTTTGTGCTGTAGGCCGGTGTTTGTGTATTGTAGGTAGGTGTTTATGTTTTGTATGTCAGTGTTTAGCACTGTTTACGTGTTGTAGGTCGGTGTTTTTGTGTCGCAGATCGGTCTTTGTGTGTTGTAGCTGAGTGTTTGTGTGTTGTAGGTAGGTGTTTCTGTGTTTGTGTGTTGTCGGTCAGAGCTTGTTTGTGATAGGTCAGCGTTTGTGTGTTGTTGGTCGTTTTTTTGCACTGTTTTTATGTTGTAGGTTGTTGTTTGTGTGTTGTAGGTCACTGTCATGTGTTGTAGCTGGGTGTTTGTGTTTTGTAGGTCGATGTTTGTGTGTTGTTGGTAGGTGTTTGCTTGGTGTAGGTGAGTGTTTGTGTATTGTAGTTAGGTGTTTGTGTGTCGTGGGCGGGTGTTTCCGTGTTGTAGGGCTGTGGTTGTGTGTTGTAGGTCAATGTCTG
The DNA here is from genome assembly GCA_020002185.1 of Paraescarpia echinospica. NCBI lineage: Eukaryota > Metazoa > Annelida > Polychaeta > Sabellida > Siboglinidae > Paraescarpia > Paraescarpia echinospica. The sequence continues at coordinate 43,619,893 of CM034532.1, read as the reverse complement.
GCCGTTGGAGTTCAGTTGTTGTGTGTTGTATGTGGGATTTTGTAGGTTGGTATTTGTGAGTTGTAGGTCGGTGGTTGTGTGTTGTAGGTCAATGTTGTATGGCCTTGTTTTCTATTGTAGATCAGAGTTTGCGTGTTGTAGGTAAATGTTTGAGTGTTGTTCGTCGATGTTTTTGTGTGGCACTTTGGTGATTGCGTGTTGTAGGTCGGTGTTTTGCACTGTTTACGTGTTGTATATCGGTGTTTGTGTGTTGTAGGTGGGTGTTTGTGTGTTTTAGGTCAGTGTTTGCATGTTGTAGGTAGGTGTTTATGTTTTGTATGTCAGTGTTTAGCACTGTTTACGTGTTGTAGGTCGGTGTTTTGTGTCATTGACCGGTCTTTATGTGTTGTAGCTGAGTGTCTGTGTATCATAGCCACGTCCAAGTCCCCAAAAGCCTTGTTTCGATGGTACACGCTCCACCATTGCAACATTTCCGGTTGCCAACAATACTGTCAAATCCTTTGATTCATTGAACTTTGCGAGCAGCAAATGCCGCATCCAGTGAACACGGACATCGTTCCATCCAGATCTCGTGTCCCCAATCTGTTTTCGTTTTGTCGAGTGCGGGTCTTGCTGCTTTGATGCGCTCTCCGCATTCGCCATAGTTCTGTCGTGGTACAATGGTGATGGTGGTTGGTTGAGAGACGGTGACTGTGGTCGGCTGCCAGATGCCGTGAATGGACTACAAGACGGTTTGTCTACGTCGCTGTTGCGGAAGGCCGCAGGAGTGTAATAGTTGGGTGTTTTCACCATGACGTTAGCAATATTAGTGTCGTGGTACAAATGACGACACGAATGGCAGAGCACCCTGCTTATATAGGAATATGAAGGTCAGGTGAGCGTGCCGAAAAGTCAACTGGGCGTGCCGAGTAAGCAAGGACCTCAGAGTAGAAAGTACACACGCGGACAGCAGAGTAGGAATTACAACGAACGGAATACAAAGTAAACATAGCCTCATGAAAACACATTATTGAGCAAGCGCAGTGACCTATTTAACAATATGATTGACTTATTTCTGTCGTTCACCACATAAGAGACACGAATTTAAGTCTTTCACACGTTTACCGTCAGGGGGTGTTCTTGAACTACTTATTTATTTCAAAACCTTGACCTAGTTACATAGTTCACCACCTTTTCGACAGGGGACCCCCACTTGAGCTTTGACCTTGATATTGACCTTTGATCTTTATGCACTGGAAGAACCTTTGACCTTTGGAATTGGTGTGCACCGGAAATGACCCTTGAACTTTGTCCACCGGACGTGACATTAGACCTTTGTGCACCGGAAGTGACATCATTGCTTTTGCTTCGCCCATCTCCAGCGTCAATCGAATATTACATAGATTACTAATTTTGACAAAAATCGTTCAACGCAGAAGATACCATAAAGTAGCTCGCACACCAAGGAGACTCGCTTCCTGTGCACAAAGGTGTTGATATCCATGTGGAAAAAAAGCATAATTGACGGGGTAGGACAGGTGAAAATAAAGAAATGTTATATTTAATTAAATATTACATTTAACATTTTCACAAGAAATAAGTATAAATGAACGTCTGAAATTCCAATGACTAATCTTTTCCAAAAGTGTACCATTTAGTAAATGATATAACACATTATAATGGTGTATGTAAATGGTGGAATACTGTAGGCCGATTACATACCAAAAGGCAAAAATGTTGCAAGAGTTACATACCGCTCATTCTTTCCATGAGGTTAAAGTATGCGCCCTTTGCATACCTTCGCGAAACCCAAGGGCGAACCCAGAATTGTCTTTTAAAACTAGCAGAAGAAGACGAATTGCTCTTCTCCTTCTTCTCAAGGAAACACCTACCATTTGTCACCGTTGTGCACCGGAAGTGACATCATTGCTTTTGCTGCGCCCCGCTCCAGCGTCAAATGAAAACTACATACATTAATGCTGCCAGATTATGTTCTGAAATCAAAGTTGACGTTTGTATGGACTACGCACGGTGATGCATGTTTTTGCTCTGTTACTCGAATTTCGCTTTGTTGCCTGATCTCCTTTCATATAGGTGATACTCTCGCCAAAGGGTTTATTATCATGGTTGGTAAGAAATGCAACTTGACAACATATTTGTATAGTACACTACTTTATAGTAATTATAATGATACAATTATATGTCCATACAGCTGATATTAACGGTATATAAAATATATTAGTAATATTATTGTTTTGCATAAGAACTTTATTATTATTGTTTTATAGCTGGGTAATATGTAACATCCTATATATGTAAAATAATATAATATCATAATACATTACACATAAATGTAGGTGTGAGTATTGTACCAAAAGCATATCTACAATAGCGGATCCCTGTTAGCATGACGGGATGCTCAGTAGCCCATTTTGGGTGCACTTCACCGCCTCGCGTTGATCATCAATTTGATTACAAGCCCTTTGCGGTTTTTTTTAAATATAATACACCATCAGAGCACGCACATTTGGCTTATGCATAACACAGTTTCCGTTGCATTTATCTCCCTCCAAAACAACCAAATAATTTCTTTGAAGAATTCCGGGATCTGTTAAAAAATTGGCAACCATACATTCAGAATTATACATTGTTCGTGATTTTAATCTTCATTTGGATATACCTTCTGTAACAACAACAACATTTAATAATATTCTGACATGCATTGTTTTCCGTCTGTATAAATATGAATACATTTGTCATTAGTTACTACAGACATGGGGTGTATAACGAACAAACATGCAGAAACAGTTTCCGATCACGCCGTGCTGCTCGTCGGCTATGATGGCTCATTAAGAACAAGTAAATAGTGTAGCATTTCTGCTATTTATGTATTTTCAGAATCGATTTCCTGGTATTTTTTCTCGACGTTTTGTTAAAGTGGACATTGAGGCAGGAGTTTCGTAGCTGTGTGCCCGCTGAAGCGTGGTTATAATTAACATTTAATTAACTGTACATTATTATAATTATAGGGGTGATTTCACTATGCATAAATTAGATATGGCTCACAATCGCATTCTTGTTGATTTCATTGGTTAAATATGGTCATGTGTTATGCCTTTTGGTCTAGGTATTTTGACTAGGTATAAAAATCTATGACAGGTAAGAAATAGTATCTTTGGGAGAGATCGGGCACGTGTAAATGTGGAAGAGAAAACGGGTTTGTAATGGCGTGGTGTCACCCCGGTGGCCAGAAGGGTCTTGCAAAGGTCGGAGCACTTGGAGAAATTTAGAATAGATATAGGGCTGCAATGGCGAGTTGCTACTCTGATGCCTAGAGTTAGGCAGCGTGAAATTTAGAAGAGATACGCGGCTGTAATGGCGAAGTGTCACCCCGGTGCCTAGAGGTAGGCAAAGTGAGAACGTGCTAGTTTGTGTGGGAACCAGAAAAATGTTGTTTCTATTATAAAATTATAAAAGTGTACGCGTGGAGGCGTCTGCAAGAGTGCAGACCGGGGTCTATACACAGCGGAGTACGAGAGCGAACGGCCAGCGACACCTCTGCGTAGCGGGCCGAGAAGGCGCGGACGTAGTGAGCGCGAGACGGCGATCGGAACGGCGGACTGCAGGAAGGACACTTCCGGCAAACGGTCGGCCGAGCCGCTGGTCAATGGGAGCGCGTACGGTGTGTGGGCAACCACACGGTCATTTTCGACGAACGGTCATCGTGTGATCTCGTGTGATCTCGTGACGAACTAGTCAAGTCGGACTAACGGAGCGTGAGCGGTGAGACCGTATGTAGGGAAGTGACAATTCAATAGTATATCTTGCTGATAGAACCGACTAGTCTACTGTGAACTGACTAAATTTTACTTGTGATTAAAAGATCGTCTCAGTGTATTCTGGGAATAGCATAGATTCACGATATATGTATGTAATTAAAATACTAGTTTTCCCTATACTGGGGATGGTGTAGATTCTGTTATGCTATTTATCTGAGTCCGAGCGAACCAGATCTTGTAATGGGTTGACAAGTGAAATTCTCTTGAGTGTGAATAAAAAAAAAAATTTTTGAACGGGCCGTTCTACTATTGTTTTGGGTTTCAAAGTGTATCTAAAGGCCGAGGAAGGGTTGACTAGAGGGTATATGTTGTTGTGTTTATTGTTACTATAAAATAATTTTGTTTTGGTATTCGTATATGTAATAAAATTCATTAAATTTCCATCATTCCTCGTTACGTTGATCACGGTTGACGTCTGCATTCACAAGCGTTGACGTAATTAACATTGAACCCTACTAGACATAAGCCATCTAGTTACGATATGTGACAAATAGTTAATAAAAACGCAATAATTTAGCACCATATTTAAATACTAAGTCTTGTTAATATATATTCAACGTGGTTGTTTTATTTATGTAGGGGTGTAAACAATAGGCTGCTGTACAGGTAGAATCTCTGTAATGTGTAAATGTAGTTCATACTTCTCCAAGTACGCGCAGTTTTATTATTCAACAATGATTGTTGTTCTACCATATTATTTTCCATACAAATACTTCAACAAACAAAGTTGCTCATGTTAATAAACGTAGGTAAAATCTGCACTAAACATTAAAAGCACAACAACGTTATTTGTGTTATATTATTCTGGACATAAATTGGTGTATGGTGACTGCAAACGTGTACTGTTTTCCGTTTGACAAAATATACGTAATATATGTACGTGTGTAAATATCAATCATGCGTGTTCGCGCGATAATTTAAAATCGTACTCGTTTATGTGTTTCTACGACTGTTCTAAGCTCTCCCAAAAAAAATCAAACGTGTTGCGGACATGAAAAGCATCCCATATAGTAGTTTTTGTTTTTGCTTTGCAGGTGGCCGTGCAAGATGTTCGTGGGGTATGGACGGGTCCATGATGATGGACATAGATTCCTACAATATGTATGGAATCAACCTCGCAGGGTCATATCCGGTTGTGTATTGACGTCAGAGCTACGATGCCGGCTTCGTTCTACACAAATCGAGATAAATAAAACATTATCAACAAGTGTAAATGTAGAAGTTCGTTGGGAAAAGTTCGAACGTTTGAATCGTCAAGAAGGATACTTAGTTTTGATGATCTAGCAACCTGTTGAAACGAGTTATTTTGGATTGAAAATCAAACTGCTCAGTAATATTGAAGTAATACACGTTATGTGAGACAGCATGTTTACTAACAAGCCATCTGGTGATCACCGATGTAGTTTTCGTTTGGTGTTGTAGCGATAGCATAAGAAATACCACTTGTAAACATTTAGGCGGTTAGTCAAATAAATATGCTCATCATTCAATCGGTATTACGTTGTCAATGATATGTGGTTTTCAAACACTACACCTGAAATGACAGTTGTTAAGAAAATGCTCAAAATATGTGATAGATTTGTGTGTTATTAGTAATAATAAATGTCACAAGTACGTACGTCTAAATGTGTGTGTGTGTGTGTGTGTGTGTGTGTGTGTGTGTGTGTGTGTGTGTGTGTGTGTGTGTGTGTGTGTGTGTGTGTGTGTGTGTGTGTGTGTGTGTGTGCAACTAAGATTGCCATAGCCATGTCTCTTATGTCAGAACTAAACATCATTTGGAAAAGCAAAGAAAATATCACCTTTACAGTTAAGTTTAACCTATATCTAGAGCATTAGTAGTTTTTATACTCTTTTGTGGATGCGAGAGCTGGACCTTGGCAGCAGAAACGAAGATAAGAGTCAAAGCCTTTAGGAATGAAAAGCATCGTAATAATCCTCTATTGTTCCTACACAACAACACAACACGACCGTCTACGTCTGCCAACAAGATGGCTTCCTCGCTGCAAACTGTAAACAGATGTTGTCGACCGAATCACGCCGCAAGCTCTCCTGGTTTGACAACATAACCCGTCATATCACATCACTATCTAAAAATCAGTAATACAAGTCGCAACAGAATGCAATAGAAGACGTGGAAAACAAAAGAAAATCTGGCTGGATAATATATTAGGGCGTCTCGCGAGAAGTGCAGTCTACCCATATCGAATCTGCTGCTCTGCTGACTGACAGTGGACATGACACTTTAATAATCATACCGGTCAAGAGTGAGTGAGTGAGTGAGTGAGTGAGTGAGTGAGTGAGTGAGTGAGTGAGTGAGTGAGTGAGTGAGTGAGTGAGTGAGTGAGTGAGTGAGTGAGTGAGTGAGGGAGTGAGTGGGTGAGTGAGTGAGTGAGTGAGTGAGTGAGTGAGTGAGTGAGTGAGTGAGTGAGTGAGTGAGTGAGTGAGTGAGTGAGTGAATGAGTGAGTGAGTGAGTGTGTGAGTGAGTGTGTGAGTGAGTGAGTGAGTGAGTGAGTGAGTGAGTGAGTGAGTGAGTGAGTGTGTGAGTGAGTGAGTGAGTGTGTGAGTGAGTGAGTGAACGTTAGGTCACACATTGTGTAATGAATAACACACGAGTCTAGCAAGTTTGCACACTGTGTGCAAGTGAGACAACTGGTAGTAGACCATTTGACACTCATATGTGTTCAATAGCCAACCTAGAAATATTCTATCTTATGAACTTTTTTGTTGATTTGTACTCATATGGGGTCCTAGAACAAATTAAGCTTGGTTGCCCAAACGGCAACTTTGGGCAACTCTGGTAATTTGCATAAATCCAAAATGGCCACTGGGCTATGCCTTGAAAATTTTACTTTTGAACTGCTTGTCCTAGAATGATGTATAATACCTGTTTAAGGGGTTTGATGAGGTGCATAGGATCCATTTCTGATGTTATTTGTTTTCAATTCAAGGTCAAGATCAGACGCTGAAGGTCAGGTGAAGGTCAAATGTTTGATTTATCGTGGACAATGAATGGAAACTTCTACTAATTTATATTTTAGTTTATTCATGCACATAAATAGATAATCTTACAATATTTGACACATTGTGTTCGTGAGAAAAAAACAGTAATCAATCATATTTGAAACACGCAGTCACATCTGCTACACGAAGTATGTAGTGCATATATCATTATGAACATTGGCATTCATATTTCTTTGTGAGGGAAATTCTTGCATTAAGTAATCATGCACGAACGTCAGTGTAAGGACGATACAAGGATTGATATCCATAACTAAGGATAAAAGATAGTCTTACACAATGCTGTACTATAAGCGTAAGGTTTACGCCATCTTAGTAACTGCAGATATCGCCTAATAATCTTTACCTTTATATTTAATCAGGAACAGCAAGACAATCCTCACCATCTTTGTGGCCTTCACCCTCCTCATCTACATCCTCAGTCTCTACACTCATCCTCAACATCCTCCTCCTCAGTATCCTTCATTTCGATACCCTCCTCGTCTCCAGCCCGAGCCTCTTCTGTCTTAGTGTACGGATTACAGCAGCCCTCTTCGCCAGAGCAGATGCACTATGACGTTCTTTGTGGCAGCAACAATCCTCCGTGCTGCACTTCTTGCCCTGTGCCCTACACTCACAATGAATCACATCACACAGGTGTGGTGGACCTGATGAAAGGTTCAGCGTTTGAAGTGTACGTGACCGCTGTCGGGGGCTGACAGGTATCTTCAATGGGAAGACCTGGGTGAAAGCCATGCGGTCTTTTCGGGGCGTATCAGCAGCGCTCTTGAAGCGGTTTCTATCAACAGGGGCGAATACATTTGAGCAGATAGAGCCGTATCAAGACACTGCTCGCCTCCATCCAACTGGCCGGCACTGGGTGGACAACTTCCTTTTCCTCACACTCCTCGTCCACCACTTTGAGCGTGCAGAGAGAGGGGGTGACATTTACTTCAAGCAGCTGGCCATGGAGCGCATGCTGAAGTACTTCTTCCTCGCTGGACACGTGCAGTACGCCCGCTATCTCACTCAGTACATGCTGGAGATGCCTGTGCTCCCTGCAGAGGCCAAGGCGGACCTTGTGTCCGGCGCTTTTGTCTGTCGACACCATGTGGGATACTGGAACGCTGTCTCTGGTGATCAGTTTTGGCGAGCAGACTGCCATCAATATTGGAAAGGGAGCTCTCAAAGGCATGACTCTATCTGCTGAGCTAGTCTGTGAGTGGATTGATGCCTTCCCCATCACCGTGCACGTGTCAGACCGCGTGGACTACATCTACTCTGCTGATACACCAGGCCGTTCTGCGCAGAAACAGCACAAGGAGGAGTTGAAGCGTGTCTTGGATGCGGATGATCGGGGTCTCATTAATGCAGATGTGGAGAAGTACCCTCACCCATTGGAAGATCACTGCCCTCATCTGTACAATCACGTCACCAGCCAAGTTGCTCCTGCTGAAGTGAATGGGGCTGATTCGATTGTGCTTGCTGAAAAGATGCAGAGCAAGTATATAGCCAGTTTTCTCGATGGGTTCTACTACACAATTAGTAGTCCCATCAAGACGATGGACGTTCTAAAGAAGCAGGACAAAGGCAACAAGGGCAGGGCAGTCATTGATCATGAGAACATTTTTCCCCGGCTCTTGATGATTGGTCAGCGGCGGCAGATGGAGCTTGAGCCTCTGTTCAACTACGAGCTGTGTGCAGTGCCTCCATCGCTCTCCGACGAGCATGGTTGTCTCCGCAAAGCCAACAAGTCGGGGCTGGTCAAGCGCCTGGGTGTGCTCGAGATCTCGCCAGCAGCTGCTGAAATTGTCATAGTGGATGTTCAGCAGCTGTTCTACCGTATCGTGTGACCACACGGCGGCAGTCCCTCAGATTTGATCGCATCCATCCTGAGTCGTCTGAGTCACTATCCAGATGGTACTGAGAAAATCGTTGTCTTCGATAAGTACCAATATGTATCTGCCAAAGATCACGAGAGAATACGGCGGGCTGGTGAAGTTACCCTCATCTACGCGCTCTCCATCACCAGTCCTCTGCCCAAAAGAGATGCAATCCTGAAGAGCAAGAACAACAAGGGGAGCTTGGCGAGCGTGTTGTCTAGTGTTACAAAACATTTTTATTGGGTACTATACAGTGAGAAATCGACAATTATTAACATACACCATAGTTCCCACAAAAGTTTTGTGATTCTCTCAGATATAAAGCCCCGAGATCGGCCCGTGGCAACACACTGCCAATCCGTCATTCATCAAGTCCGTCCCAGGGCGGTCGAAGCACGAAACCTCGCAATCGAACGTGCGCCTCCCTCTAGTGTTCGTACGGACATCGTGGTCCAATGGTATCTCTTCACCCCTACGTCGTTTAGTTCTCGCACCGATCGTGGCGGATACGTGGACGTCGTCCTCGCTCACGTCGGCCGTAATCGCACACCAGGACCGGATGGCAGGCTTGTCGTAACAATCAGCTTTCCGGCGGTGTGCGGCGTCTAGGTCGCTGTTGTCAGTCACGATTGAGGTGTCGACCACGTAGCATTTCCCGTCTTTCCAGGCCACTAGATCGGGTTTCCTTACCCCAGCCGTGGTAGGAATAGGGGGCTCCATCCAAGTGGAGTACCCCTGCTTTTCCAGCACCGAGTTTAGGTATCTGTTGACACCGTCGTGCCTAGACACTCTTGACTCATGAGTCCGCGGGCACGACTCGGGTCTCCGTCGCGAGGCGCGTAAGGCGGTGTGAATTAGGTTACCCTTCAACCGGACGCAGTTTACAAAGCTTCGACCGGTCAAAAAAGCCGTTCCGTCTACCATCCAGCTATTCAAAAAGCCAACCTCTCGACAACCTCCAAGACCACTACCGTCCACCGATGTATGCAGGCCGATTCCCATGGTCCGCTGAATTCCATCTCCGTCCCACAGTGGGCACCCAAACGCGGACCTCGGCTCCGACCAACGCCGAAAGTCCCTCCGGAAAGCGGGTAGCTCCGTGACCCCCCGTACTACAGGGTCAGGAGAGCTCATCATTCTGGATATACGCTTAGTCCTGAGAACTGGAATAAGCAGTTTAAGCCTGGGAATGGCCAGGCCACCGTCTTTGTGATTGGCGTGGAAGAAGGGTATGGGCGTGTCCCTGGGTAATTTGACACAGCTCCTCACGGCCGCTCGTGATATCTTAACCAAGAAATCCAATGTGCCCCGCGATAGCCGACCCAACACGGCCATGTGTAATAAGCTCGGAAGCAAATTACTCAGGAAGAACATCCTCTGCTGAGGCTAAAGCGGAGTTTTAGTCAGCTGAGTGACTCCCTCCCTCATGGTCTCCATCGTGGTGCCGGACTGCCTCCCGGCGCCCACCAAATTTCCCAGATACTTATATCCGTTTGCAATGCTCAGAGCTTTGATCATCTCACCCGTCCGAGTTACTATGAAGTCATTCGGGTTACAAGCCCACATTTTTCTTTTCCCTGTGCTCGTCAAGCCGGATGGTCGACGACTTCGGTGCATTCAGGGAGAGACTACACCTTTCCAAGGCCCTCTCGACGGTTCTGAATTGTGTCTGTAGCCCTCTGGGGGTCCTGGCGAAGAGGACGAGGTCATCCGCGAAGGCCAGACACGAGAGCAACTGACCACCCACGGTGACTCCCATTTGTGAGCCCATGTGGCGGATTGTCAAATCGATGACCGAGTTGAATAGCACAGGGCTCAAGGGGTCGCCCGGCCTCACTCCGCGTTGTATCTGAACCTCTCTGCTCAGGTGTCCGTTCACCCGTATTCGGGTAGTAGTGTTCCGATACAGGGAACGAACGTACGCCACCAGTGAGGGTGGTATTCCAGCAGCTGCGGCTGCTAGGAATATAGAGTTGTGTGAGATGGAATCAAACGCCTTCGATACATCCAGGAATAGGAGTCCAGTCGACTGGCACCTTGCCTGTCTGTCGGACAGTACGCAACGGAGAATGTAGGTATTATCTGCAATTCCATCCCCACTCCGGAACGCCTTCTGACGTTCGTAGATTGAATAGCTCGTCTCAGTTCTTTCTGCTAGGATCCGGTGATAGAGCCTACACAAGACAGAACCCATCGTGACGGGTCTAAATTGGTTCGGCTCGACACTTTCACCGGACTTTGGAGTCAAGACGATAATTCCGTGTCTAAACAACTCGGGTGCGATTCCGGTAAGCAACCAGACATTGAATCGGCAAGCAAGTGCTTCAGCCCGAAGGGCGGTCAAGTCTCTCTTCCGCCTATGGTCAGGCCCGGCTGCTCCGTCCTTAATGCTCCTGAGGTGTCGCAACACCTCAGTGATGGATATGGGTCTTATCATACCCCAAGCCGGGTCTACCCCTGCGGGGGGTAGTCGGTTGTCCGCGATGGACGGGGTTTCCATCAGTGGCTTCCAGTACGCCACTTGTTCGAGCAAAGGAAGGGTCGGAGGCACGCCGTTCCATTGGCCGTCCAAGACCACCCGTGCGCACCCGGACCTCGAGGACCGGTATAAAGCCTGAATACGGGCGTAATCAGCTCAGTGCAGGAGAGAATGTGACGATGGAGACTCGTGACGATGGAGCGTTTGGTTATGAGGAGGCAGACATCACCATGATCTCCTGTCATTGAAGCTGCCAAACTCTGGAAAAACCGTGATCCGTGTACTTAGCGACGACACAGTCGTGTTTGTCCTACTAGTATATTGGGTGCTTCGGGAGAAGATGATGTGCAAGGTGCAGATGGAGCGGTGGGATGGGACAGTGCTGGATATCAACGCCACCTGCGCTGACATAGGGCCGCAGTGTTTGCAGCTGCTTGGCGTGCACGCACTCAGCGGGTGCGACACAACCTCATATCCGTATTCCAAAGGCAAGATCAGTGCATGAAACACCTTGCTCAATGGGGACTTCCCAGGTGTGGATGATGTGCTGGGGGAAGTGGGCGCCACGCAGGCGGATCTGATGGAGACGGTGAAAACCTTCTTCATCGCTCTGTATGGTCAGCCACTGGGGACATCCATGGAGTCTGCCCGATGAATCAGCCGATATCACGCACGGAGGTTTGTGGCTGCCGCAAAGAACATCGTTCGTGCACGTCATACTGCAACTGCTCTGGCGAAGAGGGCTGCTGTAATCCGTACACTAAGACAGAAGAGGCTCAGGCTGGAGACGAGGAGGGTATCGAGATGGAGGATACTGAAGAGGAGGATTTTGAGGATGAGAGTGTAGAGGATGAGGACGTAGATGAGGAGGGTGTAGGCCTTGAATATGTTGAGGGTGGTCTTGCTGATCCTGATTGCTATAAATGGTAAAGATTATTAGGCGATATCTGCAGTTACTAAGATAGCGTAAACATTACGCTTATAGCATAGCATTGTGTAAGACTATCTTACGTTATCGGGAACCGTGCGCCGGGTGTCGCAAAACAACCAAGTAAGACTATCGTTGATGATGACTTTAAGCTGGTGTCTGGCAAGAAAAGGCGCAGTAACGGTTCGAAGGCGGTGATCGGCACGCGGAAATGCGGTAACCAGCTCAAAGTAAAGGATGGACGATTCCTGACAGCCTTTATTTCACGACTGGATCCTACGGTCACTGTCGATGACATGTCTTTATATGTGAAGTCTCTGCGTAAGCTCGAGGCCAAATGTGTGAAACTAAAACTAAGCATGAGAGTTATGCTTCATTCAAGGTTTTATGACCCGGACAACTGGCCATCTGGTGTATACTTGAGGAAATTCTTTAACACCAAGAACTAAGTTATGGAAATTAACATCACATCTTTTAATTGTAATGGATTTAAAGGTTTTATGCCCGTCTTAAATGATGTGTTAATGGAATGTGATATACTGTGCCTACAAGAGCTTATGCTCACTAAACAAGATTGCCATATACTAAACACCTGTCACGAAGGTTATGTGGGATATGGTGTTTCTCCTGTAGATGCATCTTGTGGTATTTTAACTGGTGGGCCGTATGGTGGTGTAGGTTTTTTTATGGAAACATTCCCTTGATCAATACATCACCATTCTTGACCAATGCTATGACTGGCTATGCGGCATAATAATTTGTTGGGGTAACAAGGAGTATTATCTACTAAACGTATATTTACCTTATGAATGCGAGGAAAACAGGGACATGTTCAATGATTATATGTCCAAAATTGCTGTGTATGTTAATAATATTAATAGCTCGTGCATCACTATTGTTGGTGATTTTAACGCGGATATTTCCAAGAAATCAGTTTTTGGGAATATCTTACTTGATTTCTGCAAAGAATTTACTCTGGCTATATGTGATCAAGATACTCTCCCGATAGACACATATACATACGTTAGTTCTGCCTGGGGAACTACATCATGGCTAGACCATATCATATGTACCGCTGATGCAAAGGATTGCCTATCTAACATGTTCATACTTTATGACGTTATTTATTCCGATCACCACCCGATATCGTTCAGCATAGACAGTGATATTGTACCAGAATGCGTTAGTAGTAGTGGCAATACTAATGAGATTAAGCAAGGCATACAGTGGGACAGATTAAACCCACAAAATATTGACGCATACAGAGAATGCACGAACGTTGAATTGAGCAAACTGAATGTTCCACCGGGTGTTAGATGCAATGATCCCAATTGTTATAACTGTAATCATCATGATGATCTCGATGACTTTTACAATTCTATCGTGATTACATTGAAGAGGTGTGGTCACACACTCCGGTCAAATCGCAAAGGTGCTTATAAGTATAATGTTGTACCAGGTTGGAACGAGAGAGTGAAAGAGCTTCATTGTGCAGCCCGTGATGCTTACTGTATATGGAAAGAGACTGGCAAACCTAGACAAGGTGACATTTTTAATGTTATGAAATTATCCAGAATGAAATTCAAGCAGGCGATCAGAAAAAGTAAAAGGGAGAAAGAAACTATCATTGCTGATAACATTGCAGAACAGTTGTGTCAGAAAGACCACCGCACATTCTGGAAAGAAATTAAGCACTGTACGAACAGTAAAGTAAAACTTCCGACAAATATTGATAATATACACCGTGACGTAAACATCGGGTCAATGTGGAAGCATCATTATGAACATTTATTTAATGATGTGGAGGATAGTCGATGTGATAAAGTTTGTTATGATTGTTCCACTGGCAATAAGGGAATGACTGTTGGTGCAGTTGAACTGATGGATATTATTAATGGAATAAGTCACCAGGTCTGGACGGTATCAATGCAGAACATATTAAGTTCGCTGATTATCAACTCGCTGTGCTTTTGTCTATCCTTGTGTCTTCGATTCTGGTGCATGGTTATTTACCAAAAGAAATTTCACAGTCTGTTATTATACCAATTATTAAAGACAAGAATAGACGAGTAAACGACAAAGGGAATTATAGGCCAATATGTCTATCGAACATATTTTCGAAGATAATAGACACTGTTCTTTTTAACAGAATGGAAATGTACTTGGAAACCACTCCTAATCAATTTGGCTTTAAGCCTAAACATGGAACGGAGTTATGCGTGTTTGCATTTAAGGAATTATTAAGGTTCTACACTGAACATGGTTCAGCAATGCACGTCCCGTTTTTAGATGCATCAAAGGCGTTTGATCGTGTCCACCGATATAAACTTTTAACGAAACTAGAACAACGGAATGTACCGAACTATATCTTAAGAGTACTCAGCAATGAATTCAATAATCAATGTGTACGCATACGATGGGGAAATACCTACTCGGACTTCTTCTCGGTAGGCAGTGGTGTTAAGCAAGGTGGGAAGTTATCCCCTTTGCTTTTTAACATTTATATGGATAATCTGAGTATACAACTGCACAAAAAACAAATCGGTTGTAGTCTTGGTAACATGGTTGTTAATCACCTTATATACGCCGATGATCTACTTCTGTTTGCACCTTCTGCTAAAGGACTACAAACACTACTTGCCATGTGTTACTCATATGGATGTGAGCATGACGTGCAATACAATGCGGGTAAATCCCTGGTCATGTACTTTGAATCTAGAATGTCAAATATGTCTAAAGAAATGACATTAGGAGGAAAGAAGCTAAACTTTGCTACCTCTTGTAAATATCTTGGACATGTCATTTCTAATAACTTGTCTGATGAGTCTGACATGCAAGCCAAAGTGAGACTTTTGTATGCCAAGAGTAATATGTTACGTCAAAAATTCCACTTTTGTTCAACTGCTGTAAAAATAAGCTATTTACAGCGTATTTTTGTAATATATATGTGTGCGTTATGGGTGAACTTTAGAAAAGTTAATTTTCAGCAATTCGTTGTTGCATATAATAACTCTTTCAGAATATTGAACAATTTGCCCATGAGATGTAGCGCTAGCCACATGTTTGCTACAGCTAATGTCAGAACGGGTAAATGTGTAATCAGAAAGACTATTTTTAGCTTAATGAATAGGATTGACATGTCTTTGAATCCCATTATTTATAGCATTAAAACTAGCGACGTGTATTGTACTTCGAAACTGCGGCACCAGTGGGTCCGGGATTTATATAATTTTTAAACATATTGTTCTTATCGATGTATTTTTATATTTATTTACATACTTTTATTGATGTACTTGTATATATGGACATGATGATTGTCTGAAATAAATACATTATTATTATTATTATTATTACTATCTGTTATCCATAGTTATGGATATCAATCCTTGTATATAATGACTTTCGTGCATGATTACTTAATGCAATAATTTCCCTCACAAAGAAATATATTCATAGTGATATTTGCACTATACACTACGTGTTCTCTCCGTCTCTCCGTCTCTCCCTCTCTCCGTCTCTCCCTCTCTCCCTCCCTACCTGTCTCCCTCTCTCCCTCTCTCCCTCTCTCCCTCTCTCCCTCTCTCCCTCTCTCCCTCTCTCCCTCTCTCCCTCTCTCCCTCTCTCCCTCTCTCCCTCTCTCCCTCTCTCCCTCTCTCCCTCTCCCCCCTCTCCCCCTTCTCCCCCTCTCCCCTCTCCCCCTCTCCCCCTCCGCCTCTCCCTCTCTCCCCCTCTCCCCCTGACGACAATCCTTTCGATTTCGATTTGACCGTGTGTGCTGAGTGCTGCCACCATCGGCAACATCTGCACTTTCCTTACTACAACGCACTATGTCCGTCCCTGCAGATGAGATACCATCCATAGCAATTAAGCAGTCCTGCAACCAAATAAGCACGTAAGTAAGGGAGGAGGCAGGCAGGCAGGCAGGCAGGCAGGCAGGCAGGCAGGCAGGCAGGCAGGCAGGCAGGCAGGCAGGCAGGCAGGCAGGCAGGCAGGCAGGCAGGCAGGCAGGCAGGCAGGCAGGCAGGCAGGCAGGCAGGCAGGCAGGCAGGCAGGCAGGCAGGCAGGCAGGCAGGCGGGCAGGCAGGCAGGCAGGCAGGCAGGCAGGCAGGCAGGCAGGCAGGCAGGCAGGCAGGCAGGCAGGCAGGCAGGCAGGCAGGCAGGCAGGCAGGCAGGCAGGCAGGCAGGCAGGCAGGCAGGCAGGCATGCAGGCAGGCAGGCAGGCAGGCAGGCTGGCAGGCAGGCAGGTAGGCAGCCTGAACGCGTGCGTTGAGTGCTGTCACTATCAGCAATAGCTGCAGTTTCCTCATTGCAACTCGCCTAGTCCACCCCTGCAAGCAGATATGATACCATCCGAAGCCCTTGCATAAACACAATCGCTGAATCTAGATGATGTGTCATGTGTTACTATTCGCCGAGTGCGCGCCTGCAAATAAGACACCATCCCGCCTAGTGCATTGCCGGTAAAGCAAACATAATCGCTGAATCAAGATTTCTTGGTTGATATATCGCAGGTAGCGCCAGCACCATTCTAGATAAGTGCTCCGCGTATGTTTAATTAGACAACGGCCATTAAAACAGTCATGGCAATAATAGGTGAAATTGAAGTCAATTGTATGAATGCCACACAAATATATATATATATATGTATGTATATATCATTTACAACTAGTGGTGCCACATTTCTTAGAAAATTACGTTTGTCCCGGTTAGGAAAGACATCAGTATATATAATGTAAATTATAAAATATAGTGTAAGTTTATGTTTTGTAAGTGTGTATGCGTGTTGTTGTCTTTTGTTTCAGCATTTCACCATCAATTTCCCATGTGTATTGGAGGCGGGATAGCGGACCCATTAAGCTGGTTCGTAGATTTATATTTTTTAAAGAATTTCATCCAATATTTTCGAGCATGTCCATAGTCTTCATTCTTACGCAACGGGTTGGAACTATTTGGGTGTGTCTGTGTAAGGACGTATACTAGGCAAAGTCATTTTAGGATATTGAGCCGAGGTGCGTTGCGTGTGTTTCACTAAGGTCCATTCGAGAAAAGCGAGTCCAGGAATGGACCACTTGAACATTAGTATTGATCAATGTTTTCCCAATGATTTACATATTATTGATGAAAATAAAATGTAATCACAGTGCTAGAAGTTTGTTTTCGTCAATTACATGTGTTGGGTCTATATTCAAAGTTACAGTTGGGGTGGATCTCAACCTTGACAATTCTCCCGTACAATTACCTACTTTACGTAGTTAGCATAGTTGAAATATTCTGTCCCCCTAAAGAATGCTGACGTCACTTTTGATCACGATAACAAATACATTCGATCGCGTGATGGTGCACATTAGTGGATTTTGAGTATTTGTTTAAACATAAAACAATTTGGTCAGTTTACATTTGTGACTCAGAGCTGCATAAGTTATATTGTGGTTTTCGACGTGGTTCTATTTTTGGACCAGACTTGTTCATCATAACAATACATTAATTACATTTATGTTTTATATTTATTTTATTTGCTGGTGAATTAGCTTGTTCAGTTATGACAGTGACATAAGTGAGATTACTCTGATAACAAATGCTGTGTTTGATGAGTATCATGTATAGTTTGATATAAAATATATAGGTTATCGATCAATGTTGGTGCACTCACCTTTTCTCACTGGTTATAACCGTTGTACCACATAGATGCACCCTACGCAACAGCATGTTTTTTCCCCCAGCTGTCTGTGAGACGAGCTGCCAGGGCATCAAGATGTCATAAAAAAGCCATAAAATATATGACAAAGGCAGACATATTAAATTTATATATATATCTCCTATACGACCTCAATTAGATTACTCCACACAAAACACAGATAGGATGATACGTCTAGTGCTTTCCCAGCAACGCGAACATAATGGCTTAATCAAGATTTCCTGGTTGATAGTATCGCAAGTAGCGCTGAGATCGTTATAGATCAGTGCTTCGCCTTCCTTTAATTAGCCATGACTGTTTTTATTTAATGGCCCTTGTAATCTGTGAAAATTAAGTAAATTTTACGAATGCCCCCTAAATCCACATGACTATTTAGACAGTTAGAAATAATAGTATAATATTTCTTGGAAAATTAAGTTTGTTCCGGTTAGGAAAGATATTAGTGTATAATGTATATTGTAAAATACAGCGTAATTATTTGTTTGTATGTGTGAGTGCGTGTTGTTTGTCTGTTGTTTGTCTTTTGTCTCAGCATTTCTCCGTCAGTTTGACATGTATCGTGTAAGCGTTAGCGGATCCATTAGGGTGGTTCGTAGATTTGTAGCTTTTTTAATTTCACCCGGTGACGTGGGGATTTATTTGGCTCAACATTTCAAAAAAAGGCTGTATTTGAAATGACAACGACATAACTGTAATGCTATTATGTTTCATCGTAAGGATAATAACGTCATCTACAAATAAGTCGCTCGATGAACGCAGCATAGTTAAGTAGTTTTGATATTATTGCAGTTTGATTTTGTTTTAATATTGGCCGGTTCAACATAATAACACAATTTGAATTTTTGTTTTATGTCATCGTAAACACAGTAGTGCCATCTATGGGTAGGTCGATGGACACCACGCATACATGTTGAGCATTGTTCACGTAAATGCAATTTGTATGTCAATGCAACATGCTGGCTAAACTTAACATTGCTATACAAGGACTAGGTATGACATTAGTCTGTTACCAAATTATATATTTAATTTACCAAACATTTTGCAGTTGTTTGAAGCTACACGAAATACTAGAAACAAGGCAAAGTGACCTGCTTTTTGAAATAGAGGAGGGCCTGAAGAATCTGGGTTTTTGGCAAATGTTTTTTGGCGGATTGGTGGATGGGAAGGTTGAATTTTTGAATTGAAGTGTTGGACATTTGGTGGTAATACACTTTTAGTGCTCAGTATTATGCCACCAATAATTTGCAGGTACAAAATCGGGTCACAGTTCAGGAGGGTGGGTCACAGGATTGGTGGACTAAGATTGAAAGTGTAGATATACATTGATATAGACGCCGCTCTGTGTAGACATTGTTTTCCCCTGCCAAGCCTGGTAGCTCAGCTAGTCAAACATAAATGTATCATAATTGTTGTTGTTTAATTACTACTTTTGAACGTAAGATATATTACATATCTGTAGTCAGGTATGTTTTCGAATATGTCCGACGTATGCAACGGGTTGGACCTATGTAGGCACACGTGTCTGGATCAGGATGTATACTACACAAAGTCATGTTTGGATATTGTGCCGAGATGTGTAGCATATGTTTCACTTTGGTCCATCCATTCGAGAAATGTGTGTCCAGTAATGGACCACTTGACAATCAATATTGACCAATGCTTTCTTCCCATTGATATGTATATCGATGTTTAAAATAAAATGTAGACACTAAGCTAAACATTTGTTTACGACAATTACATGTTTTGCGTCTATTTTCAAAGTTACAGTTAGGGTGAATGTCAATCCTGGCAATTCTCCCTTACCGAATATCTCAATTACGTAATTAACATAGTAGATCTATTGTGTCCCCCTAAAGAAAGCTGATGTAACGTTTGATCATGATAACAAATATTGGCAAACACATTCGATTGCGTGATGGTGAAGATCAGTGGATTTTGAGTAATGTGTTAAATAAAAAACAGTATGTTCAGTTTGCAATTGTGACTCAGAGCTGCATACGTTATCTTATAGTGTTCAACACGGTTCTATTTTCGGATCAGACTTGTTTGTCATAACAATACATTGATGACATTTGGGTATCTATGTTTATTTAATTTGCAGGTGATATTAGCTTGTTCAGTTGTGACAGTGACATTAGTGAGATTACTCCGATGACAAATGCTGAGTTTGATGAGCATCATATATAGTTAGTTTGCTATAAAATATATAGGTTATCACTACAGGCTGGTGCACTCACCTTTTTCCACCGATTATACCTTATAGATACATCGACCCTACGCAACAGCATGCTTTTTTATCCCCAGCTGTTTGTTAGAATAGCCACCAGAGCATCTGGTTATCGTAAATAGAACCATAACATATAAGACAAAGGCAGTCATATTAGTGTTATATAAATCCCATATGCGACCGCTGTTAGAGAACTGCATCCACGCATGGCGTCCCATGAAACAATAATGCAAAACATAATATTATAGTAGAATGGGTGTACGGTAGGGCGACCAGGATGATACCTGAACAGAGTCATATGAATTATCCTAACAGGTTGAAAGCATTACATACACGAGACTAAAAGACTAAGGACCGGCCTACTAGAGGTTATTTTCAGTAGATTAGAGACTATACCTCCTCCATGTGACGTTATCGTTATGGAGAATACTTCAATAAAAGATATTAGAAAGTTTTCATTCACAAAAAATATCACTTTATGGGATACATTACCCAAACGGCAGTCATGTCAACCAGTATACATTGTTTAAATATCATATTGTCAAATACTTAAATAACAGGTCGGAGGATTATATGAGTCCGCGTACTCCCTTCCTCGTCAATCCCCCACGAAGAAGAAGATTAAGGTAAACCAAAGCAACTGTCCCGCCACACAGCTGTTGTGAACATTTCACAATCAATCACTTATGGCCATAAACAACTACCAACCGCCTCCCGTCCCGCCTCCCGCCTCCCGCCTCCCGCCTCCCGCCTCCCGCCTCCCGCCTCCCGCCTCCCGCCTCCCGCCTCCCGCCTCCCGCCTCCCGCCTCCCGCCTCCAGCCTCCCGCCTCCCGCCTCCGGAATGGAATCCCGGAGACATTTGTTACAATCACAAATAAAAAAACGTAATCTATGCATTGCGCGGTGTCGCTTAAACATCTATATGGACAGTTGCTAAGCTCAGGGTGATATCCCAAATAACACAATGGTAACGCAAACAAATTACATAATTATAAAACATTCTTCAGGATTGAGTAAAATTATTCTGAACATATGAAAATATAATGCCGTGTTCACACAGAAAACCTTATGAGACTGATCATTAAACCGATTTATAACGTGCAAGTGTTCATAACGCTACGTGTCCTTTCTACAATTGTTCGCAGCATTAAATTACCTGTTTTATGCACTTTTGCCTAGTATCAAGATGGCGTCGTCAGTACACGACATCCCAGTCGGATGACGTCATCACCTACTCGAGAGAACTTGTATTTAGGTTAATGTTTCTTAAGTTTATTGTATGCATGTGTTCTCCTTACTTTGGTCTCCATATTACTACTCCCTTCATTTTATCTTCGCCTAGCATGTGGTACTCTGCGGTTGTAAGCTATGAGTTATTTATTATTAACATTCGCTCCTCATGTTCTGTTCCCTTGCAATGTTCTCCCCATCCTTCTTATGCCGTGTTCACACAAAAAAACTTAAGAGACTTAACTTTGTTCCTGTTTGAATATTGTATAATTTGCGTAAACGTAGATGTCAATGGAGTCGTTATTATAAAAATATATGTTAGCTAACATGTTCATCCCAAACATATAGCGTTCTCTGTAAGAATATATCGCGTATTGACATAAATGGCACGAATATTTTGCGTTTGGACATAGACTCCATGGATATATAGTAATTGCACTTTAAGTCACAGTTTGTATAACCACTCTCCAATTTTTGTAGCTTTGCTACCAACCTCTTAGACTTTGAATTCTTAATAAATTCCAACGTAATGTGTAATATTCCATTTAAACTCTTGGGATGAAGCATCATTTTTTTCATAACTAACAAAATGGATATATTGCGTTTTGCTCTGAAAGCCTTCAAATAAAGACTAGTTGTTTTAATTCAAAACAAATAATTTTAGTGAATATAAAAGTCACTCGAAATAGGAGATAGCCACTTACGTGGCAACACCACTATCACTTACGTGGCAACACCCTTACTATAATATAACAAACAGCACTGTGGTCCACGCCCTCGTGCGGTGACGTTGACGTAGATTGTATCAAATTAAACGTAACTCGGTACAATCGTAGAAGTCACGAAGACTTTTGCAAACAATGTTACGTAACCACTTAAAGTTCTGTCGTACGAATGTTCTCATGCCGTGTTCACATAGAACACCTTAAGAGACTTAACTTTGAACCGGTTTGTTAAGTACAATTGTTCGAAAAGCTACGCGTCGTTCCTATAATATACTAAGCTCCGTAATTGTCGTACACATGAAGCTGCATTGCTTACGCTGTGTCAACGCTGCATTAGCTTCATATAGATGAACCTGGGTCAATAGTGTGACACATCCTAAAACTAATGAACTGGTCTTTTTGAACTATGAACACTTTTTCGGGTAAACACATTTTTATATTAAAATAAATAATTTTCGCAGTTAGTGTCACTGTCGTTGGTATGATCAGTTGTAAGACATCCGGATCCGTTGACCAATTTATATTGAATATTTATATTGTACTACGACTTTTGTAACTCCCTGTGTGCCTGTTATCGTTGGGACATGTATGCGGGGGTTTGCATGTATATTATGTCATCTCGTACGAGTCTACATCCAGGTGATTGAATTTTCCATCATTTGATGTTCTGTGGGCAAACAAATTGCGAATAAATATGTTTATATTTGTCCGTTTATTATTGCATAATGGTGGTTATCAGTAAGACCGACAGATGGCAGCCGCATATAACAAGTGGCAGACACAAACAATTGGTTGGGACTGGCACACACGATTGACGTAATAGCTCACGCTTGTGGGCGAGAGTGTTATATAAAGAGCGTGTGATTAAGGCGATGACAGTTGCATCAACTCGAGGAGAGACGGAGAGAGGACAAACAGAGAAAAAGAAAAAAAGAAAAGGGAAAGCAACGCATCTATTTCGAGTAGTCGCTACAACCGCACAAGAGCAACATGACGACGGTAAGTTCATTCACTTACTCTACTCTTATTGTTACTATGACATGTTGAGGCTAACCAAAACGTAATTATCTAATGTATTTCGGAACATTTGAATTAAACATATCTTGTTAACTTATAGGGAAACAACACATTTGTGTGCATATAAACGAGCTGATAAAAACTAACAATTAATAATCAAAAATATTACGCCAACAGTTTAACAGTATAACCTTATTGAAGACGGGTATTGCCTTAATTTGATATTATGGAAGGCAATACATCATTATTATGTTGCTTATTTATCTTATTTGACCCGTTATGTGTATATGTTCGTATGCCCTAAAATAAAAGAGGATACAAATAAATGACGAAATATAGCATGTTACATGTTGTACACTAAAACGAACGATACGCTCAGTGCAATATATTACACCCATTTTCACCTAGAATTAAAAAGTTATGTAATGTCGTGAATGATTTGTTGTAACTGTTGTTTTTGTGTAAAGTATTGAAGTTTAATTACATTTACAAACTTGAGGACTGGTATTTCTCTTTCTGAAAGTATTGTCTTTATGTGATAACTGAAACAAACTATGAGAAAATATTAATATGTAACATAAAATTATAGTAATGTCTGCTTCTAGAGAAAGCATCTATGCAGATGGCGATAAGGTTGAGCAATTACAAGATAACGCTGCAATAATAATATCGATATTACGTTACACATAACCATTATTTGATGAGCACAGCATCCTGGTATATTTTAAATAATCTTTGAAACTTGGTCATTACCGGCACTGGGCGACGACATTAATATCCAGCGGCCAGGGGATTGAGACGCGAAATACCAGGCACCGCTCCACACAGAAATGAAATTCAATAAGCGACGTAGCATAGCTTCCAGTTAAACCAACGAACCACATACAAAAAGTTAAAACAGACAAATTGAATGCGCTGCTTGGCTACTGGATATACTAATAATACTAGGAAACAATTTTTAAATACTTCCAAGGAACGATTCCCAGAGAAAAAAACAGATTATAGATTATGAAATCGGCAATTCGGCAAACTGTGCTAGGGTTTGCGTTCGAACGCTTATTGCAAGAATAAATACGAATGTGACAGTCACAAAAAAAGCAGTGAACATCTAAACAATATACAAAACAATAATTCTTGGTCAAATGCACGTGTCTTTATTTTGTATATTTACTCTGAATATGGCTATGCACCAATGAATTAATTATGTTTTGCAGGCTGTAGCACTAAGGCTACAGTTTCACTGGCTAAATCATAGTTATTTCCTTTCTGTTTTATTTCGAACCCATAAAGAAGTTACTGGTTGACCTGTACAATGCATAATAAGGCTCCATATTTTGGTTTTCGCCCAGAAATGAATATATCTGAAATAAATCGAGAAACAAATTAAAATCTCCATTGATTCGATAGGCGCGGTACACACCACTCGCTTGAAACTTACATCGGAAATAAATGGCGATACACAGTGCTCCATGTTGCCGATCTAGGTGTCGAACAAATTTTTCATGTGTCTCATAAATGAGTAGGTTTCTGTCATCATCAATGCATATTTATATAACATATATTGTAATGTATGTCATAAAATTGGCTATGTCTCAGTTTCCCTTTAATGGTAAATATGTTTCCAGTATTTTTCAGAAATTCGTTTTCATTACCAGTTCCTCAGTTTCTTTAGGCAAAAATTGACTAGTTTAACAGTTAACTGTAACGTCGGATATGGTATATATTAACGTAAAGGCAATGCGTAATTGAACATAAAGGATACTAAATCACCTGAAATGGATAGGATTCCATCCAAGCTGTTATACCAAACGGTGCAGGTATTTAGTATGTCACTTGCAAAACTTTCATTGATAGAGATAGTGGTTCGATATAAGTGGAGAGAAGTAAATCATATGTCATTAACTTACACGGATCGAGATATAAAATCATACAACTAATTATAGAGCATTGAAGGGAACAGCAGTGGTTTTAAATCATCCTACACCTAGCAATTAAGACCACATCTTGTGCAAACCCTGACTGCTGCAATACATGTTCAGCATTGTCACATTGTGCAAACCCTGACTGCTGTAATACATGTTCAGCATCGTCATATTGTGCAAACCCTGACTGCTGTAATACATGTTCAACATCGTCATATTGTGCAAACCCTGACTGTTGTAATAGATGTTCAGCATCGTCATATTGTGCAAACCCTGACTGTTGTAATACATGTTCAGCACCGTCATATTGTACAAACCCTGACTGTTGTAACACATGTTCAGCACCGTCATATTGTACAAACCCTGACTGTTGTAATACATGTTCAGCACCGTCATATTGTACAAACCCTGACTGTTGTAATACATGTTCAGCACCGTCATATTGCACAAACCCTGACTGTTGTAATACATGTTCAGCACCGTCATATTGTACAAACCCTGACTGCTGTAATACATGTTCAGCACCGTCATATTGTGCAAACCCTGACTGCTGTAATACATGTTCAACATCGTCATATTGTACAAACCCTGACTGCTGTAATACATGTTCAACATCGTCATATTGTACAAACCCTGACTGTTGTAATACATGTTCAACATCGTCATATTGTACAAACCCTGACTGTTGTAATACATGTTCAACATCGTCATATTGTACAAACCCTGACTGTTGTAATACATGTTCAGCACCGTTATATTGTACAAACCCTGACTGTTGTAATACATGTTCAGCACCGTCATATTGTACAAACCCTGACTGTTGTAATACATGTTCAGCACCGTCATATTGTGCAAACCCTGACTGCTGTAATACATGTTCAGCACCGTCATATTGTGCAAACCCTGACTGTTGTAATACATGTTCAGCATCGTCATATTGTACAAACCCTGAATGCTGTAATACATGTTCAGCACCGTCATATTGAACAAACCCTGACTGCTGTAATACATGTTCAGCATCGTCATATTGTGCAAACCCTGACTGTTGTAATACATGTTCAGCATCGTCATATTGTACAAACCCTGACTGTTGTAATACATGTTCAGCACCGTCATATTGTACAAACCCTGACTGTTGTAATACATGTTCAGCATCGTCATATTGTACAAACCCTGACTGCTGTAATACATGTTCAGCATCGTCATATTGTGCAAACCCTGACTGTTGTAATACATGTTCAGCACCGTCATATTGTACAAACCCTGACTGTTGTAATACATGTTCAGTACCGTCATATTGTACAAACCCTGACTGCTGCAATACATGTTCAGCATTGTCACATTGTGCAAACCCTGACTGCTGTAATACATGTTCAACATCGTCATATTGTGCAAACCCTGACTGTTGTAATAGATGTTCAGCATCGTCATATTGTGCAAACCCTGACTGTTGTAATACATGTTCAGCACCGTCATATTGTACAAACCCTGACTGTTGTAACACATGTTCAGCACCGTCATATTGCACAAACCCTGACTGTTGTAATACATGTTCAGCACCGTCATATTGTACAAACCCTGACTGTTGTAATACATGTTCAGCACCGTCATATTGTGCAAACCCTGACTGCTGTAATACATGTTCAGCACCGTCATATTGTGCAAACCCTGACTGTTGTAATACATGTTCAGCATCGTCATATTGTACAAACCCTGACTGCTGTAATACATGTTCAGCATCGTCATATTGTACAAACCCTGACTGTTGTAATACATGTTCAGCATCGTCATATTGTGCAAACCCTGACTGCTGTAATACATGTTCAGCATTGTCATATTGTACAAACCCTGACTGCTGTAATACATGTTCAGCACCGTCATATTGTGCAAACCCTGACTGCTGTAATACATGTTCAGCACCGTCATATTGTACAAACCCTGACTGTTGTAATACATGTTCAGCACCGTCATATTGTGCAAACCCTGACTGCTGTAATACATGTTCAGCACCGTCATATTGTGCAAACCCTGACTGTTGTAATACATGTTCAGCATCGTCATATTGTACAAACCCTGACTGCTGTAATACATGTTCAGCACCGTCATATTGAACAAACCCTGACTGCTGTAATACATGTTCAGCATCGTCATATTGTGCAAACCCTGACTGTTGTAATACATGTTCAGCATCGTCATATTGTACAAACCCTGACTGTTGTAATACATGTTCAGCACCGTCATATTGTACAAACCCTGACTGTTGTAATACATGTTCAGCATCGTCATATTGTACAAACCCTGACTGCTGTAATACATGTTCAGCATCGTCATATTGTGCAAACCCTGACTGTTGTAATACATGTTCAACACCGTCATATTGTACAAACCCTGACTGCTGTAATACATGTTCAGCACCGTCATATTGTGCAAACCCTGACTGCTGTAATACATGTTCAACATCGTCATATTGTACAAACCCTGACTGTTGTAATACATGTTCAACATCGTCATATTGTACAAACCCTGACTGTTGTAATACATGTTCAGCATCGTCATATTGTGCAAACCCTGACTGTTGTAATACATGTTCAGCACCGTCATATTGTACAAACCCTGACTGTTGTAATACATGTTCAGCACCGTCATATTGTACAAACCCTGACTGTTGTAATACATGTTCAGCACCGTCATATTGTGCAAACCCTGACTGCTGTAATACATGTTCAGCACCGTCATATTGTGCAAACCCTGACTGTTGTAATACATGTTCAGCATCGTCATATTGTACAAACCCTGAATGCTGTAATACATGTTCAGCACCGTCATATTGAACAAACCCTGACTGCTGTAATACATGTTCAGCATCGTCATATTGTGCAAACCCTGACTGTTGTAATACATGTTCAGCATCGTCATATTGTACAAACCCTGACTGTTGTAATACATGTTCAGCACCGTCATATTGCACAAACCCTGACTGTTGTAATACATGTTCAGCACCGTCATATTGTACAAACCCTGACTGCTGTAATACATGTTCAGCACCGTCATATTGTGCAAACCCTGACTGCTGTAATACAACATCGTCATATTGTACAAACCCTGACTGCTGTAATACATGTTCAACATCGTCATATTGTACAAACCCTGACTGTTGTAATACATGTTCAACATCGTCATATTGTACAAACCCTGACTGTTGTAATACATGTTCAACATCGTCATATTGTACAAACCCTGACTGTTGTAATACATGTTCAGCACCGTTATATTGTACAAACCCTGACTGTTGTAATACATGTTCAGCACCGTCATATTGTACAAACCCTGACTGTTGTAATACATGTTCAGCACCGTCATATTGTGCAAACCCTGACTGCTGTAATACATGTTCAGCACCGTCATATTGTGCAAACCCTGACTGTGTAATACATGTTCAGCATCGTCATATTGTAAACCCTGACTGTTGTAATACATGTTCAGCATCGTCATATTGTGCAAACCCTGACTGCTGTAATACATGTTCAGCACCGTCATATTGTGCAAACCCTGACTGCTGTAATACATGTTCAGCATCGTCATATTGTGCAAACCCTGACTGTTGTAATACATGTTCAGCACCGTCATATTGTACAAACCCTGACTGTTGTAATACATGTTCAGCATCGTCATATTGTACAAACCCTGACTGCTGTAATACATGTTCAGCATCGTCATATTGTGCAAACCCTGACTGTTGTAATACATGTAATCATATTGTACAAACCCTGACTGCTGTAATACATGTTCAGCACCGTCATATTGTGCAAACCCTGACTGCTGTAATACATGTTCAACATCGTCATATTGTGCAAACCCTGACTGTGTAATACATGTTCAACATCGTCATATTGTACAAACCCTGACTGTTGTAATACATGTTCAACATCGTCATATTGTACAAACCCTGACTGTTGTAATACATGTTCAGCACCGTTATATTGTACAAACCCTGACTGTTGTAATACATGTTCAGCATCATATTGTCATATTGTAATACATGTTCAAACCCTGACTGCTGTAATACATGTTCAGCACCGTCATATTGTGCAAACCCTGACTGTTGTAATACATGTTCAGCATCGTCATATTGTACAAACCCTGACTGCTGTAATACATGTTCAGCACCGTCATATTGAACAAACCCTGACTGCTGTAATACATGTTCAGCATCGTCATATTGTGCAAACCCTGACTGTTGTAATACATGTTCAGCATCGTCATATTGTACAAACCCTGACTGTTGTAATACATGTTCAGCACCGTCATATTGTACAAACCCTGACTGTTGTAATACATGTTCAGCATCGTCATATTGTACAAACCCTGACTGCTGTAATACATGTTCAGCATCGTCATATTGTGCAAAACCTGACTGTTGTAATACATGTTCAGCACCGTCATATTGTACAAACCCTGACTGTTGTAATACATGTTCAGCACCGTCATATTGTACAAACCCTGACTGCTGTAATACATGTTCAGCACCGTCATATTGTGCAAACCCTGACTGTTGTAATACATGTTCAGCATCTTCATATTGTACAAACCCTGACTGCTGTAATACATGTTCAGCACCGTCATATTGTACAAACCCTGACTGCTGTAATACATGTTCAGCACCGTCATATTGTGCAAACCCTGACTGTTGTAATACATGTTCAGCATCGTCATATTGTGCAAACCCTGACTGTTGTAATACATGTTCAGCACTGTCATATTGTGCAAACCCTGACTGCTGTAATACATGTTCAGCATCGTCATATTGTGCAATCCCTGACTGTTGTAATACTTGTTCAGCACTGTCATATTGTGCAAACCCTGACTGCTGTAATACATGTTCAGCATCGTCATATTGTGCAAACCCTGACTGTTGTAATACATGTTCAGCATCGTCATATTGTTCAAACCCTGACTGTTGTAATACATGTTCGGCATCGTCATATTGTGCAAACCCTGACTGCTGTAATACATGTTCAGCACCGTCATATTGTGCAAACCCAGACTATCAATTAAGGCCACGTAGTGGGTATTCTTGTTAAACGTAAATGAACCAATATGAAAACAGATTGCTGAACACAAATGTTTGTCTTCAGTTGCGATATTTTGGTATTGCAGCTTGGAGCAGTCGTGCTACTGGTGATGTGTGCTTTCGCCAGTCCAGCCTATGCCACAGCATTACCCGATGAAATCGCGAAGGACACCGCATGGGCAGAGTACAAGACAGCTTTCCAGAAGGATTTCACCGACGCCAAGAAGGAGATTACGAGGTACTGCTTTGATTATATAATTGAGTTGCAACACTTTTCTGAACCAGCCGGTCGACCTCGGGTCGCTGTTGTATTCGAGGAATAGTAGTATGTGTATGTATTCCAAATGCTGTGGTCGGTTCGGAACATACATTTACGCCAAGGATCAAAATTATAAATAATTTATTATGATTACACCAATTGCGAACACATAAATTGACAAATGAAATAAGCTCTCATGATTTATATTTTGGAGACGCCGATGAAGTGGTTCTGTTTTATGTCCATTGGCTAACAAACTGTTAGTCGTTGTTTTCATATCTTCATCTTAACTGTTTAACAGGAACTTGTCCTGATAACATTTCCTCTTTACAGAATCCAAGTCAATTCCAAACAAGCCGAATGTAAATAACCTTGTCTTTTTTCAGTGGTTACTTGATAATTGTCCGAGTTATTTTTCCGTTTCAATCATTACTGAGCATTGTGCATTCACATTAAGACATTTGATAATTTAATAACTTTTTGAAGGCATTCCGTGGATGCGTCAAATGTCCCTTAGTGAGTGAATAATTCATTGTGTGTAAATTCTTGTAAGGATGTGTATGTGTATGTGTCTGTGTGTGTGTGCGTGGGCGTGTGGGTGTGCGTGTGCGTGTGCATTTGTGTGTGGGTGTGCATGTTTGCCTGTGTACATGTTTGTGTGTATGTTTGTTTGTATGTGTGTGTGTATGTATGTGTGTGTGTGCGTGTGTGTGTTATGTGTGTGCGTGCGGGCATGCGTGCGTGTATGTGTGTACGTGTTCGTGTGTGTATGTGTGTGTGCGCGCGCGCGCGCGCGTGTGTGTGTGTGTTACTGACAACATATTACCGAAATATGCGACATGACACAATTTTCTTCCATGTCCAGTTACTACGCCTGGAAGGACACCCTTACCAAGATAATGAAACACAACGCAGCAAATGGGCCCGGAAAATTCTCGTTCAAGATGGGCGTCAATGAATATTCAGATTTGGTACGTATTTTTGTTTGAAGTTTGAACAAAAAATGCAAATAGTGAATGTCCGTACTATTAGTTCTCTACAAAACACCGGTACGATGTCTAGTAGATTTGGAGCATCCCCAATGATACTTACCTTTCCAACCAAAACGTACTGTTGAAGAATTAACGACTTTTGATCTTGCTCGAACTTGGACCGTGACGACAATTATAGCATGCATGAACTACCGATTCAATTACTTTTAATCAAGTATGTTGTGTAGTCCATGTCATTGGCGACATGCAAGTTGTGTAGGGGTACTAGCGTCGACCGTATTTTATTATTTGCACGTGTGTCACGGATTAGCGAGGTCTCCGTACACTAGATGGCTCAGTCTAGTAGGGTTCTTATATATCAAGGTCAACGCATATGAGAAAGAACGGTTATCGTGAACAAGCAACAAAGAACGAGGAAAATTTAATAAACTTTATTACAAGATATCTACCTTTTGGTAAATATCTCGATTAACAAAATAAACAGAATAAAGAAATCCCGTAACCAAATCTTAATAGAACATAATAAACAATAACACTGAATCTTTCGATTATCAAATTCCAATTCCTTTCTAAGGTGGATTATACCGCTATACGACCATACACTAGGCGCCAAGTGTTATCTAAGAATAACTCCCATAATTTAAATACGCAGTATAAGATATGTGAGCCACTGGGGAGTAGCGATCACAACCAGATACACTTTACCATCAAAGTAAAATCAGAAAGGAATAGTAAAAAGCAGTATAGGAGAAATTTCCACAAAGGAAGGTATAAGGACATGAGGAAATATTTAGCAAAGATAGACTGGAATAACACACTGAAAAATAAGACGGCAACAGAATGCTGGAATATATTAAAGAGTGAAATTAAGTGCATAGTCGATAAATTTGTACCCTTCAAAAAACAAGGAAAACGGTCCAAAAAGAAACACTTATCGAAAGAAGCCATTAGACAAATTAAGTATAAACAAAAGATGTGGAAGTCATATAGATGTACTGGAAATGATGAAGACTACAACAGTTATAAAGAAGCACTTAACCAAGCTACAGCTGAAATTAGAAATTCAAAGAGAAGCTATGAACAACAATTAGCTAGTAATATAAAACATGACAGCAAGAGTTTTTATGCGTATGTTCGAAGCAAACAGAAAGTTCAAGATAAGGTCGGTCCTCTAGAAGATAGTGCTGGAAATATAATATCAGAGGGATTCTTAATGGCAGAAGACCTGAATGAGTACTTTAGTTCAGTGTTTACCAGGGAAGATATTAGTTCACTGCCAGTACCAGAGGCTAAGTTCAAGGGGGCAGATTCAGACTATTTAGGACAATTAATTGTAACCCCGGAAATGGTAGCTAAGAAAATAAGGGCTATGAAGGATAATAATTCACCTGGAGTGGATGGTATTCCACCCAAACTACTATTGGAAATTGTAGAACAAATTAGCATACCGCTTGCAACAGTTTTCAACTTGTCATTAGAAGAGGGAGTGGTTCATTTAGAATGGAAAGAAGTAAACATTATACCGTTATTCAAAAAAGGTTCGAGAAACAAGTCAGAGAACTATAGACCAGTGAGTTTAACATCAGTGATTTGTAAATTATTAGAAAGACTAATTAAAGATCACATGGTGGATTTTCTTGTTAAACAAAACTTGATAAACCCATCTCAACATAGTTTTTTTAAAGCGAGGTCATGCTTAACAAATATGTTATGTTTTTTGGAAGACAACACTAAGTGTGTAGATGAGGGATCACCCGTAGATATCGTCTACTTAGATTTTCAAAAAGCTTTCGACAAAGTACCACATCAAAGATTACTGCTTAAACTGAAGGCTCATGACATAGGAAATGGTATAATAAACTGGATAGAACAATGGCTGATTGACAGAAGACAACGTGTAGTAGTTGGCTTCAAACTGGAAATCGGTATTGAGTGGGGTACCACAGGGATCAGTATTAGGACCTATATTATTCTTAATATATATCAACGATTTGGATGATGAAATAACAAGCAAGGTGTTGAAATTTGCGGATGATACAAAAGTGTTTAGAAGGATTAAAAGTGATGGAGATAGACAGCATTTACAAGATGATCTTGACAGGTTGATCAAATGGTCTGAAAAGTGGCAAATGCTTTTCAATTTTGGGAAATGTAAATGCCTCCACACAGGACATGGGAACGAAGAGGTAGAATATGCAATGGGGGTTACTGTACTAAGTACTACTGAAAAAGAAAAGGACTTAGGGTTAACCATTAGTGCTGATATGAAGGTTTCAGAGCAGTGCGGAATTGCAGCTTCAAAGGGAAATCAAATCCTTGGATTAATTAGGCGAAACATAACGTATAAGGAAAAAGAGCTAATAATACCGCTGTACAAAACAATAGTTAGGCCTCATTTAGAATATTGTATTCAAGCGTGGAGGCCATATCGCAGGAAGGACATAGATATGCTAGAAAGAGTGCAGAGGAGAGCAACTAAAATGAAACAAAACTGAGGGATCTTAGTTACGAAATACGCCTAAAAAATGCGGACTGAATCTTTCGATTATCAAATTCCACTTCCTTTCTAAGGTGGATTATACCGCTATACGACCATACACTAGGCGCCAAGTGTTATCTAAGAATAACTCCCATAATAAAAATACGCAGTATAAGCTAGTCCTCGCGGACTCTCATCACAGTAATCTGTTACAACACACACATCTAAATAGATATGTGAATACTTCAAGGGTAATAATACCTCACTTCAAAACTACAGATAACTACTAATCATAATACAGCAAATAATAGATACGTTCAATCAGAAAATAAACATTTATACTGGGCTAGTCCCATCTCGAATATATACGAACGTTTGTTGAAGTCAACACGCCGAGCTCAAAACAACAATAGAATGGTGTATCTCGGGCGCACGAGTGATGATGCCGGGCACTTGACGATTGCCGTCGTACGCCGCGAATTCTCGAGTCGCGTCCGTTCAATGATCGCACGATCGCAACGATTGCGAAGTCAGTTGAAGACGTTCAACTGAAAGACGAAACCGGGCAGTAGACGCTTACCGCCGGCCTCTACGAATTCGATCGAGAGGTCTTGTTTTGTCGCAAACGATCGAGAAGTCGGTTGAACGGGTTCGCGCGATTGACGACGCCTGGCAGAATACGTTTACCGCCGGCCGCTACGAGTCGCATTCGGTCAAGCTTTCTGACGATATCGCTGTGAGACCGCTGTTCGAGGATGGCCCGCGCTGGGTGAGCGCGTCGCGATTATCGCTCATCGACGCAAATACGTTGGGGCCGACCAGAACGTTGTCTCAAAGTACTGCTGACGTGGCGGCATGGTTTCTTCGAAGTTCGATCGAATAGTCACTCTGGACACTGAATATTACACACATACAAAAGCTTGGGAACGTAACCCACGTTAACGATTCCCACCACGCTTTACGACTTTCCTTGCCATACTCTTGGCAGCAGGGCAACCTGTCTAGTTCAACCGTGGATCTGACCCAGTCCTTCGCCAGCGCCCAGATGGCGAAATGCGTACACCAAACGTTTATATAAGCAGACCTGATTACACATCATATGACAGGTTGCCATAATTTCTATTGGCTAATGCAATATACAATTCAAACAAGGCATTGTGGAACACCCTCTCTAAGATTACAGTGAAACCACCTGCTTGCCTAGAAACACTAGCAACAGAATACCACGCTTCACTGAGCGCATCTGCAACCGAGTTGCTGTAATTACGTAACTAAGGCGGTTGGTTAACAATATGTCTATCTACTGGCTTGACCTTCTTCATTTATAAAATTAAACCTCAGGAAAGTAGATTTTAATATCCAGAAATAGCAGAAATGCTACAACGTGAAGATTTCCAAAAGAAAAATATCTGGTGGTAACATAGACATGCGGAAATAGAAATACGAAACATAATTAAACCATATATATATATATATATATATGTATATGTATATATTCAATGCTCTAACAGCATGATGAATATTGGCAACACAGTTTTTACACTTTCTTAAATATTGACCCATCTCTCGAGTCAGAATGCCATGTTCTAAAAACTACACTAACGAGCTCCCATTGTAACCAAATTTTCGGCAGGCCCTTGATGTAAAGTTGACTCTTGCGCGTCTTTGTTCATGATTTTGCCTAACGATTATTTATAAAGTAAAAAATAAAGGTAAGTGTTTTTCTATAGCGCAGTATACAGTCCTCAGGACTGCCCAAAGCGCTTTACACTTTACTCCCTGGCAGACCTGTTCAATCGAACAGCATCTCGACTTCTCTGGCAATTAATGCGTGAAGACTACCCGTACATAAATAACCACCACTGCATGTAGCCAGGTATTCATGCAATCAGCTGAGTGAACTAAAGCAATGTAGAACAGGATTCGAACCCGGGTTCTCTCAGTCGAAAGTCCGAAGCTCTTACCGCCGCTTTATTGCGTTCCACACTTCTGTTGCCCCGATGATTTCAGGTTTATGGGGATGTAGGCGCAATAGAAGCTTATTATTTATTCTAGTTATTATTGTTAATGTTAATATTATTATTGGTAGTAGTATATTTATTTTGACAACACTCGGCACTAACTAACAATAGTTCGGATCACTTTAGTAAGATCAAACGCATTAATACGTTTTCCAATAAAGTTAATATTTACACAACCGACGTCGTTGATTTTGCAGACACCAAATGAGTATAAAACCTACTTGCTGGGATTGAAAATACCTTCAAAAAACAAGATCTGCGAACCTCCAATGTGTGAGGAGGAACCACGCCCAGAGGTGTCCAGCAAAAGTCGAATCGCCCGGTCAATTCCCATCAGCATCGACTGGAGAAAGCATGGTTACGTCACACCAGTTAAAAATCAGGTACACGGTCAACCTAACAGCCCCGCGGACTCGATCGGGTGTTTCGATTAAATTAATTTTTTCGTTTGTGCTAATTAATATGTTTTTATCTTGCTTCCCTGTCTGCAAGTTGTGAGGCTAGCATCGACACTGATCACTGATTCCCTCTCTGTCAGGTGCGAGGCCTGCATCGAACCTGATCCTTGGTTCCCTGTCTGTCAGGTTCGAGGTTAGCATCGATACTGATCCTTGGTTCCCTGTCTGTCAGGTGTGAGGCTAGCATCGATACGGATCCTTGGTTCCCTGTCTGTCACGTGTGAGGATAGTATCGATACTGATCCTTAGTTCCCTGTCTATCAGGTGTGAGGCTAGCATGGATACTGATTCTTGGTTCCCTGTCTGTCAGGTTTGAGGCTACCATCGATACTGATCCTTGGTTCCCTGTCTGTCAGGTGAGAGGGTAGCATCGATACTGATCCTTGGTTCCATGGCTGTCAGGTGTGAGGCTAGAATCGATACTGATCCTTGGTTCCTGTCTTTCAGGTGCGAGGCTAGCATCGATACTGATCGTTGGTACCCTGTCTGTCAGGTGCGAGGCTACCATCGATACTGATCCTTGGTTCAATGTCTGTCATGTGTGAGGCTAGCATCGATACTGATTCTTGGTTCCCTGTCTGTCAGGTGTGAGGCTAGCATCGATAATGTTCCTAGGTTCCCTGTCTGTCAGGTTTGAGGCTAGCATCGATACTGATCCTTGGTTCCCTATGTGTAAGGTGTGAGGCTAGCGTCGATACTGATCCTTGGTTCCCTGTCTGTCAGGTGTGAGGCTATCATCGATACTGGTTTTTGGTTCCCTGTCTGTCGGGTG
The DNA here is from genome assembly GCA_020002185.1 of Paraescarpia echinospica. Taxonomy (NCBI): domain Eukaryota; kingdom Metazoa; phylum Annelida; class Polychaeta; order Sabellida; family Siboglinidae; genus Paraescarpia; species Paraescarpia echinospica. The sequence continues at coordinate 43,582,918 of CM034532.1, read as the reverse complement.
TGAGGCTAGCATCGATACTGATCCTTCACTTATGTTTCTTTCGGTTCTGTCTCTTTCCCATCACTGATTGTTCTAGCACTGCTCTCTCAACCAACCATCTCCCCTCTATATTTCGTTATTCTTCTGCACTTCTCCCCAATCCCTCCAAATCTATCTTTATACAATCCTCCCATCGCAGACTAGGTCGTCCTCGCCTCCTTTTCCCTTCCCCTCTTCGGGAATTCTTTAGCAACCCTTCTAGTCCCATTCTCTCCACATGTCCAGCCCACTTTAGACGACTCCTCAACTTATTCTTCTTAATACTTTCTTTTACACCAACCTACTCTCTCAGCTCCTCCATTCTTCGCTTGTCGATTCTCTCCACCCCGCAATTATTATGTGCTAGTTAGTTATGCAAATATATAGTTCTTTATGTGAATATAAGTGAATGTAAGTGAATATATTTGATATGCAACTGAAATGTTGATTTAGGTGAATCTGTCAGTTGTGTTTCCGTCAATGATGTCATCATTCGTAAATTAACACCAACATGAAGCAATCTGTAAATTTGTTTACCAGTTATACGCATTTAATTTGATTTGAGTGCATAATTTGTAATGTGACTAATACCGCTCAAGCTAAAACGCATACTTCTGCGAAGCTATCTTAGGTATGAAAGTATACAATTTCGGTAGAATGAGTATGCTACCACGTACTCCACCGCTATAATAGCCAACTGAACGTTAACATACCCAAGTGCTACCATAGCCACGTCCAAACCCACACTATTATTTCAACACAGCACTGAGCGAGACTGCCCACGAAATGCTATTGAGTTGACTCGAACTCACGTAATTTCTCGCGTTGTTTCAGGGCTACTGCGGGTCTTGCTGGACGTTCTCATCGACTGGTTCGATGGAAGGACAGAATTTCAAGAAGACGGGCAAACTGATCGGACTGTCTGAGCAGAACTTGATTGATTGTTGCGGTCCCAGATACGGTAGGGTGTAGTTCGGTTTGCGACCAGGTAGAAAAACACACATGTATACATGTAAGAATTATCGTAACGCAAGCGTCAGATGTCCCCAACCGATCAGCGATCATGAGTACACTCCCAAGGTATATGAGTAACGCTATACGAAATCGCATGAACCATTAAAAAGCAAGTTACGTTGAATAAATGAGGAAACAAAAATAGTAGCGTTACGTTTCTTCCAAAGGATCGTTGATTAATCTTTGAGAGTTTGGCTTCCGAGATGCAAACTGCAAACATGTACACACGCACGCTTGCACACACACGCATACACACACGCATACACATACGCATACACACACGCACAAACGCACAAACGCACAAACGCACAAACGCACAAACGCACAAATGTGGTAACTAACATGCACTGTTTTGAAGGGGGCCACGGCTGCAACGGGGGTTGGATGACTTCCGGGTACAGATACGTTATGGCCAACGGAGGCATCGACAGGCCGTACTACTACGAAGGGCGGGTAAGAATACACACATTTGTATGACGTCGAACTAAATGCCATTTGACGTCACATTTGTAGACTATTACGATGCCGACAACACACAGAATATGATATTATTAGCTAAATGCGATAAAATACTGGTGCTGCTACAAAGAGTGTGTATGTAAGGCGGTATGCAACATGTAGGAAGCTAGAAGCAACGTATCTATGGACAACATGTAGGGAGTTAGAAGATCTAGCAACGTATCTATGGACAACATGTAGGAAGCTAGAAGATTTAGCAACGTATCTATGCACAACATGTAGGGAGTTAGAAAAACTAGCGGCATAGCTATGGATGATTTCCTATTATATGCTCCCAACCCAAACCCCTAAAAAATGTGAAATGTTTTGAATACGTCTCAAATATGCTGCAAAGTCGCAAGGAAAGAGTAATCCATCGGCTCGTCATGTCATACATATTCCAATGTCAGAGTTTTTTAAGAGCAAACTGAAGACGCACTATTTTAGAGCAGCGTACAGGTAAGCTATTATTTTTTTGCAATTTAAATAGTTTTAGCTTTTACATAATCATTTGTATTATCTCCTGTTTCTATTTTTCTTATTTTTTACTATACCATTTGTTTTACTGTGCAGAACCATCTATACCGTAAAACAATACAGCTGTCTAGCTGCTTGTAAGTCAACTAGCGAGCCAACTGGGATGGTTTGTGGATTTAGATTTCTTCGAAGTTCGTCCGGGTGAGAATCTTGGGAGGTCACAATTTCAAAATGGCAGTAGCGGCAGCATAGCGTACGAGTACCGCCCTCATTCGCATTTGATGCGTTTAATTTCAGATGGGGCTACGTGTCATTCGATCTCCCAATTGTCGCCAAGTGCTACAGATATCGTCAACTTGTTGTATCCAGATATAAAATCCCGACTTGTCAAGAAATTATTGTCAAACTTTACACTGGTAAAATAAAAATAGACAGATGTGGTTACGTTCTTACGAAAATAATATAAAGTGCGAGACAGATTACCGCTATCTGCAAACGAACTCTGCTATTGTATTACGAACTCGTGTCTTACCACTGTCATTGCAGCCGTGTTTTCCTGGTAATTACAGCAAGGACCCTGTCGGTTCAGACGCCACCTAGTGGCTGGCACTTGCCGGTCGTTTAAAAAGGTGTACGCTAGCGAGGCAGCGCTGAAAAGGGCCGTCGCCACTGTAGGTCCCATTGCTGTAGCGGTCGACGCCGGACAACCGTCATTCAGGTATTATCAATGAAGATCGATGTCTTCGTTATGTCCATCAGCTTATACACACGCATGCACATGTACACACGCACGCACGCACACACAAGCAAACACACACACAAGCAAACACACACACAAGCAAACACACACACGCACGCACACACACACAAACACTCACACACACACGCACGCACGCACACACACGCACATACATACACACAAACACTCTCACATCTAGAACAATCAGTGATGGGAAAGAGACAGAACCGAAAGAAACATACTCACACATGCACGCACACACACATACACACAAACATACACACACACACACACACACACACACACACACTCGCATCCTTGTCCCGGTATTAACATGAATGTTACTGTTATTAGTTCCTACCGTTCCGGGGTGTACTACGACCGGAACTGCAGACGTGCCAATCATGCCGTGCTAGTCGTCGGCTATGGCACCAATTACTATGGCCAGAAATACTGGCTCATTAAGAACAGGTAATTGCACCAAACCTAAGTTTCTTCGTAATCTGCTTTTCTTTCTAATTTTACTTCGCAAGCCTGAATAGTTTCTTTAATGAATAACATAGCTTAAATTATCTTTGTTCCTATTCATTCTTTCTTATATATCTGTGTTGGACCATAATTTAGTCATGCTTATTATGTGAGTAACAATTTCTATCGCAACGCGGCTTAGTTAGTTTATTTTAGTTGTATGCTTCATATAAAAACGCATATGTATCCAACTACGCATACCGCTATAAATCGCTCGCAAACGTTTGTTCTGTAAAAGTTTCCGCCAACTCTTCGTCTATATCTTTCAATTCTACTACTCATCCTCTTTGCCCCGAGCGTTCTGTTTTATAGAAAAGCCCAGGGGGTCCTTTGGGGCACGTGCCCCCTAAACCTTAGGAACATGACGTGCCCGCAGACCTTTTTGTAATGGGCCCACGCGACAATGCCCCCACTAGGTGTTTTGATTTGTGCCCCCGTTCAGGTTGTAATAAGGTGAAGTCACGGAGATTCGGAGGGGAAAAGAAAAAAATTCATCATCATATAAAATTTGTCATGACAGAAGGCTTCGGAAACCATATTCTGTATATCTGGGTGCACAGCACCGATAAGAGTAAGGGTATCGTTGCTGGTTCAATATAATAGCGTGTTCCTTTCGTTTGCAGCTGGGGCACGTCGTGGGGCATGAACGGGTACATGATGATGGCCCGAGACGCCAACAACATGTGTGCGATTAGCACACATGCGTATTATCCGATTGTGTGACAACATAAGTACAGCGACATCAGCTTCGTTCGTCGTACATCGAGATAGTTAGTTAGAAGACGTTCGAACGATTTTACCATCAGATCATCTGATGTGATGCATTAGTTTAATGATCCAAGCAAGTGCAATATATTTAAATGCTTTGTGTGGATTTGGAAACCTACCGTACAAATAAACAGGTAATGATGTAATACAACATGCTACAATAAAGTCACCTGGAGATCAACAGTTATTTAACTTCTATGTGAACATCGTTTTATGGGAATAGCCTGTTTATATTCACTGATACGTTTATTATCGTACTTAACACAACGAGTATGTTTTTGTGTTGCACAGAAACTGAAGTAAACCAAAGTCTAGCACGTTGGATGACAACCATCTTGAATTTCATTAAGTATGTAATATGGCGATACGACACTTGAAAGCAATGAATTAATTGACTCTGAAAATATTGGAATAGACACCAATATCATGTTTTATATTGTGTAGAAGTAGAGATACTTGAACAGATGTATTCATAAGCAGCCATTTTGTATTTCAATATGGCCGTCATCTGAAAGTAAGGCAAGTGGCGCAACTGGATTCCTTGACCTGTAAACATATCGACCAGGCAATGATTCCTTATAAAAAAAATAAACCTTCAAACTCAGAAAACGGCCGTCAAAGTTGATGCAAAATATTCGTTATGTTTCATGAAATGTACCTTAGTTAACCTGGACAGATCTTGCTAAAATTTCGTCCTAGTCCGCCTCGCTTCCATCCGTCAAGTCTTCCAAAAAATACTCCTCGATCAAACTGTAAATATGTGCGCAATCACTTCCATCCGAATTTAACAGCTTCGCCACGTTAAACACCGTTTTTCGCGTCTTCTTAATCGCTATCTGGGTCAGCACTGACGCGGTGGAAATACATGCGTGTGTTTACAGATTATGTAAATGACCCATCACTGAACCAATGAGAACAGCTGCCTGGGTCACGCAGGTGCATTTGCTACAACATGATCCGAATTGTTTACACAGCTGGCCTAACAGGGGGCGTCTTCCAAGCTCTCTGGAGGTCACAGAATGTAGTTATTAGCATATTTATGCCCATATATGGGAAGATGACGCGTCAAGCTTCGTGGTGATATCTCATATGTTAGGAGCGTCCCAAAATTAGCATTTGCGAACGCGCGCCATTATTGGCATTTTCGGCGTTATTTTAAGGAAATCGAGCGGAACACTTCGCACAGCTCTACAAAAATCGCTTTAAAATACACAAAACAGAGTTAATTAGAGGGTAGCTAGAGTAGCAATCGATAAAACGAATACCAAAGAATAATTTTCAGGGGAAATCTCAAAATCGGTGGATTCGCGATTTGTTCACATAAACGGCATTTACGGAAAATCAGATTTGCCGACATCCGACTCATTTCGTTAAGAAGGGTCACAATTATGGATTTCTCAACCTGAAGAGCCATCAAAAATTATGTTCGTAAAACCTATATGCAGGGCAGCCATCTTGAATGTCAACAAAGCCGTCGTCTGAGCATGTAGCCTATGGCAGAAATGGATTTATTGATCCTGAAAATGTTGATTTAGACTGCAAAGAACATGTTTCGATGTTGTTTAGAACCTGATGTACGTGCATAAAGGATTTGCGTGGCGACCTTCTTAAAATCAAGAGGGTGGCTGTCAATAGCAATGCGAACCTAGCTTTTTAAGAACCTACATCTCATAACTAGGTATATGCTAAATTTCATCCTTTTATAAAAAAAAGTGCACAATTCTTCTAATTACAGTTAGCGTTGAGAGTCGATTCAAATATTCAATACTATTGTGCGTTGTCTGATAAACAAGAGGTCAGGGATACTCTATTAGCGTATGCGGGTAGGTCAACATTACCCTTTTAGACGGATAATATGGAATAATCTACGACCCTTAGAATAGGAAGTACGATCTACTTATTTTCTAAATACGTGCATATTAATCTTTTATGGGATAAATAAGATCGTTCTTAAACTGCTCGGAACGTAAAACATATTGTGCGGGTATTACTTCATACGTAAACTAACAATCGCAGGAACTACGCAAGCGCAGAAAGTACTTCGCTAAAGATGGGTAATGCCCCGGACATACTATTGACTTCTACAACTGAGTTGGCAAACGCAAACAACTTCTCGTAAACACGTCTGCCTTCAATCGATAAAAATAAATTTCTACCCTTTGGATTTGTAATAACAAATACTTAAAATGTTGCAATTTTCTTACATAGATTCTTCTTTTCTTACTGTTTCCTTTCATCCAATTTTTATATAGTATTGTTTGATTTGCAACGAAAATATTCCATAATTTGTGAATAGCGGAATTTATTTAGTCACATCATAAACATTTATTTTTGTAAAGTCGCGTAAATAAAACATTACAAAAGAAACACTGTCACTGGCACTGCCGCTGCAGTAGGCTGATCAGCAGACTGCAGTAAGTTTGAGTCGTTTAAAACAATTTACGGGATGTGTTAGAATGTTTCGCTAACTGCGAAATAGCCGCATACTTATTCCCCTGTTGGTGTAGGACTTTACTGTCGTTGCAAATAGTATGGGACACCCGCCACATTTAAATTAGCTCCTTTTCTTTTGCTCCATCCCATTCTGCCATGTCAGATGATGATTGCACAGATTGGTTGGTCGAAGCAGTTTGAAAAATATTGTAATATGCCCGGTGTTGCTTCTTCGTAGCATTTACCCTCGAAAATTATAAAAATGTGAAGAAAAAACTATAGGGCATGTTTCATTTAAGTTGAAAACACGCATCTGTCAAAATGTAAAATATTACAGTTTCGTTCAAAACACTCAGTTCAGCAAGTTCAAAACGCTTATGTCCCTAACATGTATGTACCCGATAGTGCTTTATTAAAGCACGATGTGAATATGGGTTTTTTCGTGTCCTTCGTATCTTCTACATCCTTCCTACATGATTTCAACATCCAGGTGCATTATTTTACATGTTAAAACAAAAGACAACCAGTCTGCCCATGTCGTTTAGTAAGCACTACCCGTGATTTTATTTTAGTTTGGAAAGAATACGGCAATATGACTAGGGTGATTATCGGGGTTAGTTGTACTATGACGATAATATCATGATAGCTGTAATTATTATTGCGATACTATCGCGATAGTATCATGACCAACGCGATTTTATCGCGATAGTATCGTAGAAGCTAAATACGCTTACATTTCAATTTCACTTGATGTGAGTTAAGCAACCCAGCCAAATTGACAGGTGGCGCCATCGATGGCAGTTGCAGTCAGTTGCTTCACAATGGCGATCCGTGATGGATGCAGATTTTAATGACAATTGTTGACGTTGGATCGTTGGACTCGGTATATAAATAATCAATACATAACGAAGTTCAAACACCACGTCTGTGAATAATATTGCAGCGACAAAAGTAAACGTGCTGATGGGTCTGGTAACTAACGTTACTATCCATAGTATCGCACACCAAAGAGATACCATTAACAAGATTTAACAAGATTGCCACCCAGAGAATTAAATCTAGATGGCAGGTGGACAATGAAGATATTTGGCTTATCGAGAGTCCAATCCTTTTATCTACATGTATCTCGCCCTTATGAGGTATGTGTCGATTTTATTTTTAAACATATTCATACTACTAGCACCCACACAAACAGCAGATAATCTGTTCCATTCATTTACAGTCCTTTATGAAACTGAGAACGTTCTTATATGTAATCTACACTGCTCCTTTACTAATGTAATTTCATGTCCTCTAATCTTTCTATCTTTCTTAACTTAAAAAAAATGTCTATCAAAATTTTCATAACCATTCAATATTTTAAACACTTCTATCTGATCTTCTATCAATCTCCTGGTCTCTAATGTTGTTAAACCACATTCTATTAGGGCGTTTTTCATAACTAATATCCCTCAGATTTGATATATTAATTTAGTCGCTCTCCTCTGTACTCATTGTAGCATATATATATACTTCTTGAGGTATGGCCCCACGCTTGCATACCATACTCTAAATTAGGCTTAACTATTTTTGATACAGCGTTATTATTAGTTATTTTTCCTTAAATGCTACACTTTGTCTAATTAATCCAAGGATTTGATTTCCCTTTGAAGCTGCAATTCCGCACTGCTCTGAAACCTTCATATCAGCACTTATGGTTAACCCTAAGCTAAACTTAATGTCGACAGTATTGTGTCGTTTCATCGATTATCGCTATTCATGGATAGCTACAACCCTAATTATGACCCTGTATCACGCACTGAGGCTGTCCGGAAAATATTTTCTGATATGTACGAACATAATTCAGAATTCTTTCAGCGACAACGACGTAGACTAGCCTACTAGCAAGCCTTCTGTAGCGCTTCAGCGCCATATTTCCTCACTGACATACAATACACAAACACCGACCGACAACACACAAACACTGACCTAAAACACTAAAATGTATATGTTGTGTATGCTACCAAACGGTCTAAAGCGCCACGAACAATTTGTAATTGGATTTGGCGCTATATTAAATAAACTATATTATTATTATTATTATCTGGTTGGAACCAGGTCCATGTTCACTGAATGCGGCAATTGCTGCTCGCAAAGTTCAAAGCGTTAAAGGATTTGAGAGCCGTATTGTTGGTAACTGGAAATGTTGAACTGGTGGAGCGTGTACCAACGAAAGAAGAATTTTGCAGACATGGACGAGGTAACAAAAACGGTCGAAACACTCTTAAAAAACCGTTGTTCAATGTACGCGACAACAACTTATAGGCACATCGTCCTGCAAAACACGACAGCATTGTAGTTATAATAACAATGAGATATGTGCCACTGACACATCGAGGCATTATAGCATTGTAGTATATAACAATCTGGAACAATTAGTCAGACAGCCAGATAACCAGAGTCCTATTTACAATGTATATGTTACCACATCTAGCGTAATTTTCTGATATGTTTGAACATAATTCAGAATTCCTTCAGCGATAATAATAATGAGACATGTGCCAATGGCCTGGTCTACTGAGTGCGGACCACAATTCCCCCAGAACCTGAGTGGTCGTCACTTCCAGCTCACCACAGATCACAAACCTCTGCTGGCCATCTTTAGTCCAGAGAAGAGTTTACCAGTGATGACGCTACAGCGACTGCAGCGATGGGCACTGATAATGATGGGCTACGATTACCACATCGTCTACAGACAGTCTGCTGATCACGCCAGCGCAGATGATCTGTCTCGCCTGCCCATTGGTCCCGATCCGAGCTTCGACAAAGAGGAGAGCATAGCCGAAATCGACAAGGAAGTGAACTTGCTCGACATTCAGGTCATTCTCAATTTGCCGCTCTCTGCGAAAACCGTCGCCGAAAACACCAGAAAGGACCCGATTCTGGCAAAGGTGCTAGACTTCGTTGCATATGGGTGGCCATCCACGTGGCCGCATAATCAGGGTAAGGACAAAGATCGTACTTACCTGAACGGCCAGACGGAGATCACATCGAAGGATGATGTTCTTCTACGCGACTCCCGAGTCATCATTCCGACTGCACTTCGTGTTAGGGTCCTCAACATGCTGCACTTGACGCACATTGGAATAGTGCGCTTGAAGTCGCTCGCACGCACGCATGTGTGGTGGCCTAATATCGAGGTCGATATCGCCACCCACTGCATCTTGTGCCGAAACAGTCCCAAATCAATCTGAAAATCTGTCTGCATGGCCTGTTCCGGACCGACCATGACAGCACATTCATATTGATTTTACCGGACCGTTCCTAGATGACATGTGGTTGGTCGTGATGGATGGCCACTCGAAATGGCCGCACGTTCTTAAATTAAACAAGTATCCGACATCTGAGACTACTACGTCCGCGCTCGATGACTTGTTTGCTATCTGGGGCCTGCCTGAGACAATTGTATTCGACAATGGCTCGCATTTCGCCTGAAAGATTTTCGATGACTAGTACAATGCACACTCGATCGCACATCTGACTTCTGAGCCATTTCACCCACTATCGAACGGTGAAGCTGAACGGCTTGTTGGTATTTTCAAACAGGCTATGAAACGAGCTGTCAGAGGGGAGAGGAAGTCGAAACATGTGGCATTGCGAGAATTCCTCCAGCAATACCGTGTCAACTCCAAATTGCACGACTGGTCGTACTCCAGCTGAACTGATGCTCGGACACCAGCTGCGGTCTTCTCTCTCCGTTCTACAACCATGTGTAAAAAAGAGAAAACACAGAAGAAATCAACATTGCCAGCCAAGCCGAAATTCTCAATCGGTGCATATGTCCATTATAGAGATTTAACAAACAATCGTCCAAAATGGGTAGCTGGAAAAGTGACTGGTCATGTCGGAAAGAAAATGTTCATTGTCCAAAGACTTTATGGATATTGTCGCCGACACGAAGATCAGTTGAAGTCGCGTTCTTTACCAACAACGAACCGCCGTTCTGCTGCACTCGCGACTGAACGTCCTACAAAGACGGATCAGCAGCAATACAACAACGGTGTTCCCGACTTGCCCGTTCCCGATGTTGACGAACACCAGCCTGACGAAGCCAAGAACGATGAACCGCATGTCCCTGTTGATCAGCCTGTGGTACCTCGTCGTTCAACCCGCGTTAATTTTGGTATTCCGCCGAAGAGGCTCATAGAAGAATGAGCAGCGAACAATCTGGAAGGGAGGACAGTCATGTTTCTCATTCCGTGATATAAGAACTATGTTGTTTCACTGACATTGCAGTCCATGCTATTTTATGTCAGTGGCACATGTCTCATTGTTATTATTGAACCACCCTCTAGTGACCATTATCCAGACTCTGACCAATTACTTTTACAGTGTCTGTCATCTTGTTTTGTGGAAGTGACCACATGTTGTTCTGCCAGTATGAAATTTACATCTAATTATACTCGCTGTTTGGTGATATTCACTAGCATATAAGAACACAAAACAACTAAAAAACACCGATCTACAACACACAAAGACCGACTTACAACACACAAACGTCCACGTACAATATACAAATAAAGGCCTAAAACACCCACACATGTACCTATAGCACACAACTACTGACCTATAACACAGAAACACCCACCTACAACATACAAACACTGACATAAAACACGCAAGCACCGACCTACAACATGTAAACACCGTTCTACAACACACAAACGCCGAATTGTAACAAACAACAACACACAAACACACTAACACCCAACTACACACACTGACCTACAACACAGAAACACTCACATACAACACGTAATCAGTGCTAAACACCGACCTACAACACATAAACACCAACCCACAATACTAAAACACCGACATACAACACATATACACTGACCTACAACACAAAAACACTGACCTACAACACACAACCTCCCACCTACAGCACACAAACAACTACCTACAAAACACAAACACTGACCAACAACACACAAACACCTACCTACAACAGGCAAACACCCACGTACAACACACATACACCCACCTACAACACACAAACACTGACATACAACACACCAACATTGAACTACAACACAAACAACACTGACCTACAACACATAAACAGTGTTAAACACTGACACATAACACACAAACATTTACGTACAACACACAACCACCCAACTACAACACACAGACACCCACATATAACACATATACACCCACCTATAACATTCAACCACCTACCTACAACTCACAAACACCCACCTACAACACACAAACAGCTAAGTAAAACGCACAGCCACTTAACTACAACAGAAAAACACTCATCGACAACACACATACAATGCTAAACACTGACCTACAGCACACAAACACCCACCTGCAACATACAAACGCTGCCCTACAACACACAAACACCTACTTACAACACACAAACACCAACCTATAATAAAAAACACCGACCTACAACACGTAAACAGTGCCAAACACCGACCTATGATACAGAAACACTCACCTATAACGTACACATATACTGACCTACGACGCAAAAACAACCAGGTACAACATACAAACACTGACGTACAACACACAAACACTGACCAACAACTCACAAACACTTACCTGCAACACGTAAACAATGGTAAACTTACCTATGACACACAAACATTGACGTACAACACACAAACACAGATCTACAACTCACAAACACCGACCTACAACATTCAAACATTGACCTATAAAAATACGAAAATTTACTTGATAATATACTAAACTAGCAATAATTTACAACTCACACGCGCCAAAATATGAAAATGTTCTAGATGGTACACTAAATTATAGTCTATAGGTTCGACTTGAACATCACACAAAAATAACTAAGTCTTGACTTTAAAAAGTATTCTATATTCGTTGACTTCCGGTACTAAGACACTTCCGGGGTAGCGCCTCTAGTGGAAAACTTAGTACTATGTTACATGGTGGTAACACATAGCGGGTAAAATATTAACTAATTAGGTTTAGATACAGAAAAAGTTGTGGATAATCGAGTGAAAATTTAAACAACCCACCTAGATGGGTTGTTTAAATATTCGATCGATTAACCACAACTTTTTTTCTGTTGTGTTCAAGTCGAACCTATAGAATATGTTTTAGTGTATCATCTAGTACATTTTCATATTTAATGCGTGTGTGTCGTAAATTATTGCTAGTTTAGTAAGTAAATATTCGTATTTTCTGTAGGTCAATTTTTGAATGTTGTAGGTCGGTGTTTGTGTGTTGTACATCAATGTGTGTGTGTGTGTGTGTGTGTGTGTGTGTGTGTGTGTGTGTGTGTGTGTGTGTGTGTGTGTGTGTGTGTGTGTGTGTGTGTGTGTGTGTGTGTGTGTTATACGGCAGTGTTTAGCACTGCATACGTGTTGTAGATCGGTGTTTATGTGTTCTTAGTCAGTGTTTGTGTGTTGTATGTCAGTGTATATTTGTTGCAGGTAGATGTTTGTGTGTCGTAGGTCAGTGTTTGTGTGTTGTTTGTGAGTGGTTGTGTGCTGTAGGTCAATTTTGTATGTCAGTGTTTTTCTGTTGTAGATCAGAATATGCGTGTTGTAGGTGAGTATTTGAGTTTTGTACGTCGGTGTTTACCACTGTTTACGTGTTGTACATCGATGTTTTTGTGTGGCACTTGGGTGATTGCGTGTTGCAGGTCGGTGTTTTGTACTGTTTACGTGTCGTCCATCGGTGTTTTTGTGCTGTAGGTGGGTGTTCGTGTGTTGTAGGTGGGTTTTTGTGTGTTTTAGGTCAGTGTTTTCATGTTGTAGGTAGGGGTTTATGTTTCGTATATCAGTGTTTAGCACTGTTTACGTGTTGTAGGTTGGTGTTTTTGTGTCGTAGATCTGTCTTTGTGTGTTGTAGCTGAGTGTTGCAGATAGCTGTTTCTGAGTTTGTGTTTTGTCGGTCAGTGTTTGTTTGTGATAGGTCGGCGTTTGTGTGTTGTAGGTCGCTTTTTAGCACGGTTTTATGTTGTAGGTTGCTGTTTGTGTGTTGCAGGTCACTGTCATGTGTTGTTGGTGGGTGTTTGTGTTTTGTATGTCGGTGTTTGTGAGTTGTAGGTCAATGTTTGTGTGTTGTTGGTAGGTGTTTGTGTGGTGTAGGTGAGTGTTTGTGTGTTGTAGGTCGGTGCTTGTGAATTGTACGTCGATGTATAGCACTGTTTGTGTGTTGTTTTTCGGTGTTTGTGTGCCGTGGGTGGGTGTTTCCGTGTTTTAGGTCGGGGTTTCTGTGTTGTAGGTCGTTTTTTTGCACTGATTTATGTTGTAGTTTGTTGTTTGTGTGTTACTGGTCACTGTCATGTGTTGTTGGAGGGTGTTTGTGTGGTGTAGGTGAAAGTTTGTATGTTGTAGGGCGCTGTTTGTAAATTGTAGGTCGATGTTTAGCACAGTTTTCGCTGAAGGAATTCTTAGTTATGTTCAAACATATCTTTAAATTACGCGTGATATGATAAAATATACATTGTGAATAGGACCTCGGGTATTTGGCTGTCTCACTAAATGTTCTAAAATGTTGTACTGATCTAAAATGATGCACTACATAACTGGTCGTGGTGTTGTCTGTCTGTACATGGTATTATATTTGAAATCGGTTACGCGGTACTATTAAAGAGTGATGGGCTGACAGACGGTGACGTTGTTTGGTTGACAGCGACCTTTTGTTCTGGTTGAGGTTCCGGTTCCGGTTCCGGTGCGTAGAGGTTTGAAGGTACGATAGGACTACAACACGGTTCGTCTACGTCGCTGTCGCTGACGGCCGCAGGAGTGTAGTTGTTGGTTGTTTTGTGGATGACGTTAGCCATAGTTTGTCGTGGTACAATGGTGATGGTGGTCGGTTGAGAGACGGTGACTGTGGTCGGCTGCCAGATGCCGTGAATGGACTAAAGGACGGTTTGTCTACGTCGCTGATGCGGAAGGCCGCAGGAGTGTAATAGTTGGGTATTTTCACCATGACGTTAGCAATATTACTGTCGTGGTACAAATAACGACACGACTGGCAGAGCACCCTGCTTGTATAGGAATATAAAGGTCAGGTGAGCGTGCCGAAAAGTCAAGTGGGCGTGCCGAATAAGCAAGGACCTCAGAGTAGAAAGTACACGCGCGGACTGCAGAGAAGGAAGAACACAAACGGAATGCAGAATAAACATAGCCTCATGAAAACACATTATTGAGCATGCGCAGTGACCTATTTAACGATATGATTGACTTATTTCTGTCGTTCACCATATAAGAGACACGAATTTATTTACTTATTTATTTCAACACATTGACCTGGTTACATAGTTCACCACCTTTTCGACAGGGGACCCCCACTTAAGCTTTGACCTTGATCTTGATCTTTGATCTTTATGCACTGGAAGTAACCTTTGACCTTTGAAATTGGTGTGCACCGGAAGTGACCCTTGAATTTTGTGCACCGGAAGTGATTTTAGACTTTTGTGCACCGGAAGTGACATCATCGCTTTTGCTTCGCCCAGCTCCAGCGTCAATCGAATACTACATAGATTACTACTTTTGACAAAAATCGTTCAACGTAGAAGATACCATAACGTAGCCTGCACACCAAGGAGACTCGCTTCCTGTGCACAAAGGTGTTGATATCCATGTGGAAAAAAGCATAATTGACGGGGTAGGACAGGTGAAAAGTAAAGAAATGTTATATTTAATTAAATATTACATTTAATATTTTCACAAGAAAGAAGTTTAATTGAACGTATACACCATTCTGAAATTCCAATGACTAATCTTTTCCCAAAGTGTACCATTTAGTATGTGATATAACACATTATAATGGTGTATGTAAATGGTGGAATATTGTAGGCCGATTACATACCAAAAGGCAACAAAGTTGTAAGAGTTACATACCGCTCATTCTGTTCACGAGGTTAAGGTATCCGCCCTTTGCATGCCTACGCGAAACCCAAGGGCGAACCCAGAATTGTCTTTTAAAACTAGCAGAAGAATACGAATTGCTCTTCTCCTTCTTCTCAAAGAAACACCTGCCATTTGTCACCGTTGTGCACCGGAAATTACGTCATTGCGTTTGCTGCGCCCCGCTCCAGCGTCAAACGAAAACTACATACATTAATGCTGCCAGAGATTATGTTCTGAAATCGAAGTTGACGTTTCTATGGACTACGCACGGTGATGCATGTTTTTGGTCTGTTACTCGAATTTCGCTTTGTTGCCTGATCTCCTTTCATATAGGTGATACTCTCACCATGGGGTTTATTATCATGGTTGGTAAGAAATGCAACTTGACAACATATTTGTATAGTACACTACTTTATAGTAATTATAATGTTACAAGTATATGTCCATTCAGCTGATATTAACGGTATATAAAATATAGTAGTAATATTATTGTTTTGCATAAGAACTTTATTATTATTGTTTTATAGGTGGGTAATGTGTAACATCATATATATGTAAAATAATATAATATCATAATACATTACACATACATGTAGGTGTGTGTATTGTATCAACAGCATATCTACAATAGCGGACCCCTGTTACCATGGCGGGATGCTCAGGAGCCCATTTTGGGTGCACTTCACCGCCTCGCGTTGATCATCAATTTGAATACAAGCCCTACGCGTTTTTAAAAATATAATACACCATCAGAGTACACACATTTGGCTTATGCATAACACAGTTTACGTTGCATTCATCGCCCTCCAGAACACCCAAATAATTTCTTTGAAGATTTCCTGGATCTGTTGATAAAATTGGCAACCATACATTCAGAATTATACATTGTTGGTGATTTAATCTTCATTTGGATATACCTTCTGCAACAACAACCACTTTTAATAATATTCTGGCATGGAGTGTTTTCCGTCTGTATAAATATGAATATATTTGTCATTAGTTACGACAGCCAAGGGGTATATAACGAACCAACATGCAGAAACAGATTCCGACTCGATCACGCCGTGCTGCTCGTCGGCTACGATGTTCACAACGGCCAGAAATACTGGCTCATTAAGAACAGGTAAATAGTGTAGCATTTCTGCTATTTATGTATTTTCATAATCTATTTCCTGGTATTTTGTCTCGTCGTTTTGTTAAAGCGAACATTGAGGCAGGAGTTTCGCAGTTGTGTGCCCGCTGAAGCGTGGTTATAATTAACCTTTAATTAACTGGCGTCGTCGTGGACGAGTACATTATTATAGTTATAGGGGTGATTTCATTATGTATCAATTAGATATGGCACACAATCGTATTCTTGTTGATTTCATTGGTTCAATCCGGTCATGTGTTATGCCTTTTGGTCTAGGTATTTTGTCTAGGTATAAAAATCTATGACAGATAAGAAATTTCATCTATGGCAGAGATCGGATACGTGTAAATATGGAAGAGAAAACGGGATTTTTATGGCGTTATGTCACCCCGGTGGCCAGGAGGGTCTTGCAAAGATCGGAGCAAGTGGAGAAATTTAGAATAGATATAGGGCTGTATTAGCGAGTGAGAAATTTAGAATAGATACAGGGCTGTAATGGTGAGTTGCCACCCTGATGCCCAGAGGTAGGCAGTGTGAAATTTAGAAGAGATACGGGGCTGTAATGGCGAAGTGTCACCCCGGTGCCTAGAGGTAGGCAAAATGAGAACGTGCTAGTTTGTGTGGGAACCAGAAAGGTGTTGTTTCCATTATAAAATTATCATAGTGTACGCATGGAGGCGTCTGCAAGAGTGTAGACCGGGGTCTCTAAACAGCGGAGAACGAGAGCGAACGGCCAGCGACAACTCTGCGTAGCGGGCCGAAAAGGCGCGGACGTAGTGTGCGCGAGACGGCGATCGGAACGGCGGACTGCGGAAAGGACACTTCCGGCAAACGGTCGGCCGAGCCGCTGGTCAATGGTAGCGCGTACGCTGTGTGGGCAACCAGACGGACGGTCATCGTGACGAACAAGCCAAGTCGGGCTAATGGAGCGTGAACGGTGAGACCGTATATAGGGAAGTGACAATTCAATATTATATCTTGCTGATAGAACCGACTAGTCTACTGTGAACTGACTAAATTTTATTTGTGATTAAAAGATCGTCTCAGTGTATTATGGGAATAGCGTAGATTCACGATCTATGTATGTAATTAAAATATTAGTTTTTCCTGTACTGGGGATGGTGTAGATTCTTCCATGCTACTTATCTGAGTCCGAGCGAACCAGATCTTGTAATGGGTTGACAAGTGAAATTCTCTTGAGTGTGAATAACTTTTTTTGAACGGGCCGTTCTAGTATTGTTTTGGGTTTCAATGTGTATCTAAAGGCCGATGTAGGGTAGACATGAGGGTAGATGTTGTTGTGTTTATTGTTACTATAAAATATTTTTGTTTTGGTATTCGGATATATAATAAAATTCATTAAATTTCCACCGTTCCTTGTTGCGTTGATCACGGTTGACGCCCGCATTCACAAGCGTTGACGTAACTAACATTGAACCCTACTAGACATGAGCCATCTAGTTACAGAGACCTCGCTGAACTGCGACAAATATTTAATAAAAACGCAATAATTTAGCACCATATTTCAATACTAAGTCTTGTAAATATATATTCAACGTGGTTGTTTTAATTATATAGGGGTGTAAACATTAGGCTGCTGTACAGGTATAATCTCTGTAATGTGTAAATGTAGTTCATACTTCTCCAAGTACACGCTGTGTTATTACACAACAATGATTTTTGTTTTAACATATTATTTTCCATACAAACATCTCAACAAACAAAGTTGCTCATGTAAATAAACATAGGTAAAATCTGCACTAAACATTAAATACACAACTAGGTTCGGGTGTATGAGGTATGTCTCGCAAGATCATCATGAGTCAATTAAAACATTCATATTAAAACACATTAGTTGTGTTATATTAATCTGGAGATAAACTGATGTATGGTGACTGCCAACGTATAATGTTTTTCGTTTGACAAAATATACGTAATATATTTACGTGTGTAAAGATCAATCATGCGTGTTCGCGCGATAATTTAAAATCATACTTATCCTGCGTAGTATCGAGAACGTATATGTGTTTCGACGACTGTTCTAAGCTCTCCCCAAAAAATCAAACGTGTTACGGACATGAAAAGCATTCCGTATAGTAGTTTTTGTTTTTGTTTTGCATCTGGCCGTGCGATATGTTTGTGGGGTATGGACGGGTCCATGATGATGGATATAGACTCTTACAACATCCATGGAATCAACCTCGCAGCGTCATATCCGGTCGTGTATTGACGTCAGAGCTACAATGCCGGCTTCGTTCTACACAAAACTACATAAATAAAACATTATCAACAAGTGTAAATGCAGAAGTTCGTTGGAAAAATTCGAACGTTTGAATCATCAAGAAGGATACTTAGTTTTCATGATCTAGCAACTTGTTGAAACGAGTTATTTTTGGATTGAAAATCAAAGTGTTCAGTGATATAGAAGTAATACATGTTATGTGAGATAACATGTTTACTAACAAGCCATCTGGTGATCAACGATGTAGTTTTCGTTGGGTGTTGTAGCGACAGCATAAGACTTACCACTTGTAAACATTTAGGCGATTAGTCAAATAAATATACTTATCATTCAATCCGTCTTACGTGGTCAATGCTATGTGGTTTTCAGACACTACACCTGAAACGACATTTGTTAAGAAAATGCAAAAAAATATGCCGTATTGTGATATATTTGTGTATGATTAGTAATAATAAAGGTCACAAGTACGCACGTCTAAATAACTTATATTCACGGATTTAGAATATTGCATATGTAGACATAGTAACGCCACATAAGTGTATTGTTGATAGATGTGTTCCTTACTGTGGTTTCCTGTATGTAACTGCGAATGTCCATATTTATATATATATATATGGATATTAAATGAGTTATATCCCTGAAACCTGTTTGTCAACGTTTCCTGGGAATATATATATATGGTCGATTCCCAGGAAACGTTGATAAACATGTTTCAGGGCTATAACTCATTTAATATACGAGTTGGAAGGCTGGAATGATGCTGTACGCATGCGTCTTCGTTGTGGCTTTCTGGCGAACCCTACTTTTGTATATGTACTATTGAATCTCTGAGTACTGTCCCCCAAAAATGTGTAATATTTGCTCTATTTTTGTGAAATATATGCCATCAGTACTTTAAAACGCATTGTATTATTCGAACAACATATGCAAGGTATACAGTTAATGTTTGGCTATGAAGGTTGGTGTCTCAGGCATAATTGGTCAAAAAATTAAAACTTCAGGTCAAAACCCTGATTTCTCCTGATTATTTTAATGTTGAGGAACTTTTCTGAAACCGTCCGTCTGCAGTCATTCATATAGGAAAAAGCAGTACAACAGTTCATTAAATAACACAGGTTTCACTCTCAACTTGATGCCACAGCTGGATACATAGGTCCTCTGCTGTTTTAAACTAAAAGTGTTGGCTAATAAATTGTGTTGCGCGACGAAACCGATGTGGGGAAGTTTTTTACGAAACAATACGTCGCAAGTTTGAATACGCATTGTAAGTAGAAATGTGTAGATTAGTAATTGGTCATAAATAAAACATAACAAGGTAACTATATGACAAAATTGTAATTTGTAGATACATTTCCCTTCGATTTATTTTGCTATTACTGATCTTTGCAACCGTACGTCTCCCGAAACCGCACGTCGGCTCTAACTGCTAGTTGGTTCATCGGCCCAGTCATCCCATTTATCGTTATTTTCGGGAATTAGATGATGCCAAACGAAAACAGAAGTTCGGTACCGAACATGGCAAGTCCAATATATTGAACACAAGGGCAGAGTCTTCAAGAATGTGAAACTGACCCAAGTTGTACAAAGTACAAGAGACTTCATAGACCAACTCATATCCGGCATGGCCGAGATCCGTGAGCACTGTCACCGGGTGACCATCCAATATCACCAGATCCGCATCTTGAAGCAGTCCATGGCGGAAAAGACGGAGGCAACGGTCCATATGGGCTATGCTAAAAATTGGATTTGCAGATACCAGGACGAAATAACGGCAGTGTATTATGTCAAGTCCCAGGTGGCTATTCACCCACTGGTGGTACACTTTAAGCAGGACGGCAAGCTTTGTACCAAGAG
>CM034532.1:43439818-43557318 GCA_020002185.1 Paraescarpia echinospica | reverse complement strand
TCCCTCTCTCCCTCTCTCCCTCTCTCCCTCTCTCCCTCTCTCCCTCTCTCCCTCTCTCCGTCTCTCCCTCTCTCCCTCTCTCCCTCTCTGCCTCTCTCCCTCTCTTCCTCTCTCTCTCTCCCTCTCTCCCTCTCTCCCTGTCTCCCTCACTCTCTACCTCTCTCCCTCACACCCTCCTGTCTCCCAACTTCCCATGAACTTCCCTCCTGTCTTCCCCAGTCTCTTCAGTACCATGCCAACGGTCTCCGTGTCGACGTTCGGCTCGCTGACGACAATCCTTTCCTTATTACAACGCGCTATGTTCGTCCCTGCAGATAAGATACCATCCATAGCAATTAAGCAATCCAGCTACCAAAGAAGCACGTAAGCGGGAGGAGGCTTGCAGGCGGGCGGGCGGGCGGGCGGCGGGCGGGCGGGCGGGCGGGCGGGCGGGCGGGGCGGCGGGCGGGCGGGCGGGCGGGCGGGCGGGCAGGCGGGCGGGCGGGCGGCGGCGGGCGGGCGGGCGGGCGGGCGGGCGGGCGGGCGGGCGGGCGGGCGGGCGGGGCGGGGGCGGGCGGGCGGGCGGGCGGGCGGGCGGGCGGGCGGGCGGGCGGGCGGGCGGGCGGGCGGGCGGCGGGCGGGCGGGCGGCAGGCTGGCGGGCGGGCAGGCAGGCAAATCAACCTCGTTCCCGTTTGTGATATTATGCCCTGCAGATTTTCTCACCTACCATTCCTTTCGAATTCGATTTGAACGTGTGTGTTGATTGCTGTCACTATCAGCAATAGCTGCTGTTTCCTCATTGCAACTCGCCTAGTCCATCCCTGCACGCAGATATAAAAAAGAAAAAAGGTAAGTTCTTATATAGCGCAGTATCCAGTCGTCAGGACTGCTCAAAGCGCTCTACACCTTACGCCCTAACAGACCTGTTCACTCGAACACCATCTCGACTTCTCTGGGAAGCATCCAGCCACGTATATGATACCATCCGAAGCCTTTGCATAAACACAATAGCTGAATCTCGATGATGTGTCACGTATTACTATTCGCCGAATCCGTCCCTGCAAATAAGACACCATCCCGTCAAGTGCTTTGCCAGTAAAGCAAACATAATAGCTGAATAAAGATTTCTTGGTTGGTAGCATCGCAGGTAGCGTCAGCATCATTCTAGATAAGTGCTCTGCGTTTGATAAGTGCTCTGCGTTTATTTAATTAGCCAATGGCCATTAAAACAGTCATGGCCCGTGACTGTTTTAATAGCAATAATCGGTGAAATTTAAGTCAATTGTATGAATGCCACACACACACACACACACACACACACACACACACACACACACACACACACACACACATATATATATATATATAATATATCATATATAATTTACAACTGGTGGTACCACATTTCTTGGAAAATTACATTTGTCCCGGTTAGGAAAGACATCAGTATATATAATGTAGATTATACAATATAGAGTACGTTTATGTTTTGTATGTGTGAGTACGTGATGTTTGCCTGTTGGTTTTTTATTTTGTTTCAGCATTTCTCAGTCAATTTCCCACGTGTCTTGTAGGCGGGATAGCGGAACCATTAAGATGGTTCGTAGATTTAGATTTTTTTAAGAATTTCACCCAATATTTTCGACCATGTCCATAGTATTCAATCTTACGCAACGTGTTGGAACTATTTGGGTGTGTCTGTGTAAGGACGTATACTAGGCAAAGTCATTGTAGGATATTGTGCCGAGGTGCGTTGCGTGTGTTTCACTCAGGTCCAATCGAGAAAAGGGAGTCCAGGAATGGACCACTTGAACATTAGTATTGATCAATGTTTTCCCAATGATTTACATATTATTGATGAAAATAAAATGTAATCACAGTACTAGAAGTTTGTTTACGGCAATTACATGTTTTGGGTCTATATTCAAAGTTACAGTTGGTGTGGATCTCAACCTTGACAATTCTCCCGTACCAATTACCTACTTTACGTAGTTAGCATAGTTGAAATATTCTGTCCCCCTAAAGAATGCTGACGTCACTTTTGATCATGATAACAAATACATTCGATCGCGTGATGGTGCACATTAGTGGATTTTGAGTATTGTTTTTAAACAGAAAACAATTTGGTCAGTTTATATTTGTGACTCAGAGCTGCGTAAGTGATCTTGTGGTTTTCGACGTGGTTCTATTTTCGGACCAGACTTGTTTATCATAACAATACATTAATTATATTTATGTATTTATGTTTACTTTATTTGCTGGTGATATTAGCTTGTTCAGTTATGACAGTGACATCAGTGAGATTACTCTGATAACAAATGCTGTGTTTGATGAGTATCCTGTATAGTTTGATATAAAATATATAGGTTATCGATCAATGTTGGTGCACTCACCTTTTTCGACTGGTTATAACCGTTGTACCACATAGATACACCCTACGCAACAGCATGCTTTTTTCCCCAGCTGTTTGTGAGACGAGCCGCCAGGGCATCAAGATGTCATTAACACAGCCATAACATATATGACAAAGGCAGACATATAAAATGTATATATATCTCCTATACGACCTCAATTAGATTATTCCACACAAACAGACAATAGAAACGGTCTAGCTTAAGGCTATTAGGATGATACGTGGAGCGTGTCATATGAATTTAATAAATTAAATTAGTAGGTTGAAAGAATTAAAGATGACAACCTTCGAGACTAGGAGAATAAGAACCTAGAGATGTACAATATTTTTAGTTTCTTAGAGGGTATATCTCCAGCTGACGTCTTCGTTATGGAGACTATTCCAACAAGAGGGTATGTTATAAAATAAATAAAGAGTATTAGAGATTAGATATTATAAAGTTTTCATTCCAAAAAGAACTATCATTTAATGGGATAATTTACTAATAAGGTATAACTATAAAGGTATGGATTATGTATTATTGATATTCGCTCCTGGTGTTCTGTTTCCTCGGATCGGTCTCCATATTTTTCTTGTACTATCGCAGTCTTGTTTTAAATAATAGTCTCCCCTTATTCCCTGTATATGTGGTACAACAACTCTTGCGTGGTATTTCAAAGAGTACTTTGCCCTGTTCTTCTCGTTCTACTTTGTTCTATAGGTGTACCAATAAGCGCTGAAGGTTGCGTGTGGACATATCGCTGTGCACTCACCGTCCCTTTTCAGTATTCGGACAACTCTCTTTATAACACGCTACATGCATGGAATGACAACTTGGCTTCTGTATTTATTTTCCTTTTTCACTTTGTTTGCATTCTCCTCTTATTGTGATTCGTCACATGTTTATGTCCCAGTACGGATAGCCACACATTCTTACACGTTGGACGTAGTTGGACTCTATGGGGATTAGGCCATCTGAATCTCAATCGGTTTGAATCCTCTTGCAGCTAACATTACAGTAATCAGAGAAACATACTTTATATGTCATTACAAAAAAGTATATAAATTGTGGAAACAACGCATTACGCGTGAGTGCTGAGCACTGATTGGAGACATAGGAACAGTAAGTTGGGCGGATTAGCTTTCAAGTGTAAAGATTTGGGAATTTTATAAAGAACGCCTTGTTTTCTAGCCACACTTATGTATGTTAGACTTGTAAACCAAAATTGCAAATACACCTCGCAACATTTTACATGATGGTACGTGATTGCTCATGTTTTAATATTCTATAATTTCCGTAAACGTAAAGGTCAGTGGAGCCGTTATTACAAACACATATATATGTTGGACAACATGTCCAACCACGTGTCGTTCTATGTAAGGATATATAAACACAACTGACATGAATATATTGTGCTTTGACATAAATGACATAGATATATCGTGTTTTGATAGCAATGACATTTTAATACATTTTGTATAACCAGTCTTCAATACAATTTTGTTCACCATTTGCTATCATCATCTAAGATTTCGTTTAAACTCTTGGGGTGACACAGAACAATTTGTTTATATTAAAACCAACAAAATGGATATATTGCATTTTCTTCTGAATCCCTTCACACTTCAAATAATGACTACTTTTTAAATTCAAAACAACTCGGCTTAGTGCATAAAAGTCACTCTAAATAAGAGCTAGCCATTTACGTGGCAACACAATTTAAAACTACTATAGTAAAGTATAACAAACAGCACTGTGGTCCACGCCCTCATGCGGTGACGTTGACGTAGATTGCATCAAATTAAACGTAACTCAGTACAATCGTAGAAGACACGAAGTCCGTTGCGAACAATGCTACGTAACCACGCACATTTCTGTCGTACGAAGGTTCTTGTGCCGTGTTCACAGAGACAACCTTGAGAAACTTAACCTTAAACAGGTTTATGGTGTACAATTGTTCGCAACGTCACGCGCCTTTTGAACAGTTATTCCAAGCTACGTAATTGACGTATGCTCGAAGTTAAGTTGCTTCATTAAATCGCTTACGCTCTGTGTGAATGCAGCATTAGGTTCTCATGGATGGGCCAATAGTATGGAAAAATCCTGAGACTAACGAACTAATACTTTTGAATTCTGAACACTTGAATTCTCAAATTCTTGTTTATGATAAAACAATTTAATAATTTATATAAAATAAATAATTATCTCAATTAGTGTAATTGTCACAAGTATAATAAATTGTAAAACGTCCTGATCCATTTACCAATAGTACAATATTTAAATTGTACAATGAATGTCGTAGCTCCCTGTGTGCCTGTTATCGTTGGGACGTATATGTGGGAGTTAGCATAGGGCCTATATGTCAGCTCGTACGAGTCTACATCCAGATGATTGAATTTTCCGTCATTTTATGTTTTATGGGCAACAAATTTGCGAATAAATGTGTTTATATCTGTCCGTTCATTATTGCATAATGGTGGTTATCAGTATGACCGACAGATGGCAGCTGCATTTAACAAGTGGCAGACACAAACAACAAATGAACACTTGTAGGTGGGTGTGTGATTGAATAATCACATCAGTAATTTCAATCTGCTCAGGCTGACCAGTCAGGGGTAGTCCTTGTGATTGGTTGGGACTGGTTCACCTGATTGACGTAACAGTTCACCTCTGTTAGGCAGTCTTATATAAAGAGCGTGTGATTAAGGCATTGGCAGTTGCATCAACTCGAGGAGAGACGGAGAGAGGACAAACAGAGACAAAGAAAGAAAAAGAAAAGGAAAGCAACGCATCTATTTCGAGTAGTCGTTACAACCGCACAAGAGCAACATGACGACGGTAAGTTCATTCATTTACTCTACTCTTGTAGTTACTATGACATGCTAAGTATAACCAAAACCTATTCAATGTATTTCAGAACATCTGAAATAAACATATGTTGTTAAGTTAAAGGGAAACAAAATATTGTTTGTGCTATTCCTATAAAAGAGCTAATAAAAGCTAACCATTAGCAATTACACTAAAGAATATTACATCAACAGTTTACTAGAACGACCTTACTGAAAATGGATACTGCCTTAACTTAGTATTATGGAATACAATAAATGTAATTATTATGTTGCTTATTTATCTTATTTCACACGTTATGTGTATATATTCGTACGCTACACAATAACTAGAATAAACATGACTTATATTATGACGACATTATAGCATATTATGTGAGGCTACCTAAAACAAGCGATATATCTGGTGCAACATGGTACATCCATTTTCACACAGAACTACATAGTTATTTATTGCTATGAATTATTTGTTGCGGTAGATATTTTGTGCAGTATATCGATGTGTAATTCCGTTTACACAAGTAAGGACAGGTATTTCTCTTTCTGAAAGTACTCTCTTCATTTGATAATTCAGACGAAGCTTTGAGAAAATAATAGTCCAGATGTTACTCCGCTTGTATAAAGTCCAACTACAGAGTTAGCGATACGGTTGAACAATTAGAAGACAACGCTTCAATTATAATATCGATCGAAGGTTTCTTAAAGGGGGAATTAAACATTCGAACAACCACAACCCAAACGTAAGAACATACCATTTACAATACATATCACCATAATTTGATTAGCACGTCGTCCCGGTATAGGTATATTTAAATATTTTTTGTCAAACTTGGCCATTATCGGCACTGGGCGGAGTGATTGATATCCAACGACCAATGGCTTGAGTCCCGGAATGCCTGTCATGCATCGCTGCACACAGTTATCCAATGGGCAACGCAGCGTAGCTCTCAACAAAAAGTTAAATTAAACAATTGAATGCATTGCTAGTGGATATACGACAATTGCCAGAAAAACTTTTCAAATATTTCCAGGGGAGGATTCCCAGAGAAAAACAGGTTATAGGTGAAGGATTTGGCGTGCCGACGGCGGCAAATCAAATACAAATGTGACGAGCATGGAAACACAGTGAACATGAAAATATAATATTCTAGTTCAAAAATACAAGTCCCTGTTTGGTCCATTACTATGCATAAATGAAGTAATGTTCGGTACATTTTCATCGGTTAAATCACCGTCAATTCTTCTTGGTTTTTTATCTCGAACACATAAACAACTTACTTGTTGACCTGTGCAAGGAACACAATGTGTGATAAGACTCCACATTTTTGTTTTCGCCCAGAAATGTCTATCAATGAAACAAATCGAACAAAATTTAAAACCTCCATTGATTAGATAGGAGCGACTCAAACCACAAACGTGGAACTTACATAGAAAAAGCAGATGGCGATACGCAGTACTCTAATTTGCCGATTTAGGTATCGAACATATTCATTGTCTTTCAGTTTGTGTCATAAAAAGAACATGTTTATGTCGTCATCGTTAATGCATACTTGATATATATATATATATATATATATATATATAGTATATATTAAATTTATGGCATAAAACGGCCGTGTTTCATGGCTTAATATCTAAGTAGGTTTTTACAACAGTATTCATGAGAGAGTGTAGTTCATTACCAGTTTTTCATATGCTCAATTTCAGCAAGCTAAATTTGACAATTTTAGCAGTTATTTGCAACGTCGAAAATGGATGGTATCTATTAAAATATAGAACATTTATAATTTAGCATAAAATATGGCAAACCACATGACGTGGTTTGGATTCCATCCATATAAACGGTACAGGTATTTAGTATGCCACTTACAAATCTGTTATCTACCTTTGATAAAGGTAGTGGTTCTATAAAAATGGAGTGAATTATTTAAATCTGATCGATCAATAAATCGAAAATTATAGACCAGTCAGGGGATCATCAGTGGTTTTAAAATCACCATACACCTATCTACTAAGAACACATTCGTGTTCAGCATAAGCTTAACCGTACCTAAACAGGTTGCCAAACACAAATGTTTGTCTACAGTTGCGGTATTTTTGTATTGCAGCTTGGAGCAGTTGTGCTACTGGTGACGTGTGCTTTTGCCAGTTCAGCCGACCCCACAGCATTACCCGACGAACTCGCGAAGGACACCGCATGGGCAGAGTACAAGACAGCTTTCCAGAAGGATTTCGCCGACGTGAAGAAGGAGAAAACGAGGTACTGCTTTCCTTATGTAATTGCGGTACAACGCTTTTTCTGAAGCAGCCTATCGAAGTGATGCTTGTTTGTATAGATACCTCGGGTTGCTGGTGTATTCGAGGGATAGCTTTAAGTCCCTTAGTGAATGACTAATTTAGTGTGTGTTATTATTGGGCGTGTATGTATGTTGTGTGTGTGTGCGTGTCCGTGTTTGTTTATGTGTGTACATGTTTGTAGATGTGTATGAGTGAGTGAGTGAGTGAGTGAGTGAGTGAGTGAGTGAGTGAGTGAGTGAGTGAGTGAGTGAGTGAGTGAGTGAGTGAGTGAGTGAGTGAGTGAGTGAGTGAGTGAGTGAGTGAGTGAGTGAGTGAGTGAGTGAGTGAGTGAGTGAGTGAGTGAGTGAGTGAGTGAGTGAGTAAGAAACATGCGATATGACAATTTTTTTCCATATCCAGTTACTTCGCCTGGAAGGACACCCTTACCAAGATAATGGAGCACAATGCAGAATATGTACGCGGTGAATCCACGTTCAAGATGGGCGTCAATCAATATTCAGATTTGGTACGTATGTATTTACTGAGTTTGAACACAGATATGCAAATAGTGAATGTCCATGCTGTTAGTCACGCCATTCCGCAAAACACCGGTTCGATTTCTGCGATTTTCAGCAGGCGCAATTGTACTTACCTTTACAACCAAACATGATTCAATACATTTGAACAATTAACAACTGTTTTATCTTGCTCGAATCTGGGGTACCAGTGTTTTTTCTTTGCTCATGAACATTTTAAAAAGAAAACACATTCAGTGATAGCATAGACACGTGGAAATACAAAACATAATTAAAACAGTTATACATATTCAATGCGTTAAAACATCTTGAATGAATGTTTTCCACATTGTTAAATATCGACCCATCTCTCGTGTCAGAATGTCATGTTATAAACAATACGCTACCGAGCTCCCATTGTCACCAAATCTTCCGCAGTCTCTTGCCCTAATGTTGACTCTTGCGCGTCCCTGTTCATGATTTTGCCTAATGATTATTACTGTTGCCCCGGTTTATGGGGATATAGGCGTTATATTATCTTATTAATTATTATTGTGATTGTTATTGTTATTATTATAATTAAGTATTATTATTATTATTACTACAATACTCGGCACTAACTAACAACAGTTCGGACCACTTCGGTCATGAATGAATTAATAAGCTTATGAATGAAAGTATTATTTACACAACGGACATGGTGCTGATTTTGCAGACACCGAAAGAATATAAAACTTACGTGCTGGGATTGAAAATACCATCAAAGGACATGATCTGCGAATCTCCGATGTGTGAGGAGGAACCAAACCCAGAGGTATCCAGCAAAAGTCGAGTTGCCCGGTCAATTCCCAACAGCATCGACTGGAGACAGCATGGTTACGTCACACCCGTTAAAAACCAGGTACACGTTCCATTCAACAGCCCCGCGGACTCGCTCGGGTGTTCCGATGACATTTATTGTGTCGTCTGTGTTAATTACTTTTTGTTCTCTTGATTTCTTGTCTGTCTGGTGTGACGCTGGCCTCGATGCTGATCCTTTACTTATGTTCGTATTGGTGTTGTCTCATTCCCATCACTGGTCGCTCTTGCACTGCTGTCTCCACAACATCTCCACCCCCTTTTATTCCGCTGTCATTCTCCACTCTTCAACAATCCTCCCATCGCATATTAGGTCGTGCCGTGCGTGCCTCCTTTCCCCATCCACTCTCCGCGCATCTGCTTTCTATGCCAGCCGTTCTACTCCCATTCTCTCCACATATCCAGCCCACCGTAGACGAATCGTCAACAGCTTCTTCTTAACATTTTCTTTTACACCAACCTACTCTCTCAGCTCCTCTATTCTTCGTTCATCGGCTACCATAACCCCGTAACTGTTCTGAGCCAGTTGATTCTGCAAACCTGCAGTTCTCCATGTGAAAACTAGTGAATCTAATTGATATGCTACTGAAATGTCCAATGGTTGATGTAGGCGAATCTATCAGATGTGTTTCGATCAATGGTGTTACCATTTGTAAATTAACACCACCATGAAGAAAGTGTAAATTTGGTTACCATTGATAAGCATTTAGTCAGCGTCCATAATTTATATTGTGAATAATACTGATCAAGCTAAACAGCTCATAGTTGTGTGACGATATATTCGGTATAAAAATATAACATTTACAGGAGGATGAAATTTTTACCACGTGGTAGCTTGCTATAATAACCGCCTGAACGGTAACTTCCCTAGCATTCACGTAGTTTCTCGTGTTGTTTCAGGGCAACTGCGGGTCTTGCTGGGCGTTTTCATCGACTGGTTCGATGGAAGGACAGAACTTTAAGAAGACGGGCAAACTGATCGGACTGTCTGAGCAGAACTTGGTTGATTGTTGCGGTCCTAGATACGGTAGGGTGTCGTTCGGTTTGCGGTAAGTTAGGCTAACACACAAACATATAAGAATGATCGTAACACATGTAGCGCCAAATGTCCCCATCCGATCAGCGATACTTAGTACATTCCAATGTATACGAGTAACGTTACGAGCATCGATTTACGTCCGTCTAATGTCCGGAGCGAGCCCTTATAGGCAATAACCTTGAACAAATGAGGAATTACCATATACTGGCATTGCTTTTTTTTAATCATCGTAGCTAAACCTTGAACGTTTGGCATAAGACACGCAAACCGCATAAACCGCACGCATGCACACACAAACAAACGTGCGCGCGCAGCAAAATACCCCTATTTTAACTGTGATGCTGACACCCAGATTTTTTTTAAAGGAGGCCACGGCTGCAACGGGGGTTGGATGACCTCCGGGTACAGTTACGTTATGGCCAACGGAGGAATCGACAGGCCGTATTACTACGAAGGGCGGGTAAATAGACACACATTTGTATCTCGTCGAACTAAATATAACTTGACGTCACATTTGTGCACGATCATGAAGCGGACAACACACGCAGTGTTAATTAACTAAATGTGATAAAAGCATTGAAACCTACGAAATCTACGAAGACTGTATATCTAAGGCGGCATACAACTTGTAGAAAAATTTAACATTTAGCAATATAACTGTAGACAACATGTACGAAGTTTGAAGATTTAGCGGCATATCTATCAGGATTTCCTATTACATGCTCACATCAAAAACCCCTAAACAAAAGTAAAATGTACATGTTTCGAACACGTGTCAACCATTCTGTAATGTCACAATGAAAGAGTCATCCATCCTCTGATCATGTCATATATTTTCCAATTACTATCTCATGTTTCTAATGTTCTTATTTTTTACAATGCCATTTGTTTTTGGCGCCCAGTCTCCCAGTTGTCGCCCAAGAGCTACAGACCTCGTCAAGTTATAGTAATCAAATATAATTCAGTCAATAAAACCACGACTTGTCAAAAAATAGTGTCAAAAGTTACATTGGTAAAGTAAAATTAGACATATATGATTACGTTCAAAGGATTATGACATAAAGAGCGTAACACAGAGGTTACCTACCGCTACCGGTTAGAGAGCTCGCCTAACATGTATCGGTTTGCAATGATCAAACGGAAAACTTTATTCGGAGTTATTTTCACACAGTCTGGACACGATCGCTACTATTGTATTACGTATTCCGTGGCCTACCACTGTTAATGTAACAGTGTTGTTCCTGGTAATTTCAGCAAGGATCCTGTCGGTTCAGACGCCACCTTGTCGCTGGCACTTGCCGGTCTTTCAAAAAGGTGTACGCTAGTGAGGCAGCGCTGAAAAGGGCCGTCGCCACCGTAGGTCCCATTGCTGTAGCTGTCGATGCCGGACAATCGTCATTCAGGTATGCCTAAACGAAGATCGATGCCTTTTGGTGCTCTTAGCTAATTTGGTTAGTTATGTCCATGAGCTCACACACATGTACGCACGCACTCACGAAAACTCTAACGCACGCACGCACGCACTAAGACACGTACACACACACACTCACACATACACAAACACACACCCCACACACACAAACACACACACACACACACATTCTCTTTCTCTCTCTCTCTCTCTCTCTCTCTCTCTCTCTCTCTCTCTCTCTCTCTCTCTCTCTCTCTCTCTCTCTCTCTCTCTTTCACACACACACGCACACGCGTGCAAAAAAACCCACACACAAGGTACATGTGTGCTTGGCCCTGCATTTTTATGGATGTTACTGTTATTAGGTCCTACCGATCCGGGGTGTACTCCGACTGGAATTGCAGTCAACGTGCCAATCATGCCGTGCTAGTCGTCGGTTATGGCACTAATTACTATGGCAAGAAATACTGGCTCATTAAGAACAGGTAATTGCTCCAACTGTTTTTTGCCATCTACTTTTCTTTCTAATTTTACTTCATAATCCTCAACAATTTCTTTAATATACAAAATAGCTCCAACTCTCTGTGTTCCTATTCATTCTTTCGTAAACATAACGTAGTATATTAGTCTCAATTCGTCGTGTGATATGTCTTTTTTGGACTATGATTCAGCCTGCCTATTATGTGTGGATCTTCAACCGTAATTATTATTTCGCATATTTTATATATGTTTATATGTATCCAACTACCCATGCAGCTGTAGATCGTCCGCAAAATGTTTTTCTGTGAAATTTTCCTCCCCTTGCCTCGAGCTCTCTGTGTGATAATACGGGCCGTATTAATGCAAGTAATTCCTTCTTTTTTGAAATTATCCGTCGATTAAGAGTTCTTGTTGTTTGTACGGCTCTTACCCAACGTTAGACGGACGTAAATTGATTGTTCATAATGTGGTGTGTGATTTCTACGATTGCTCTGAGCTACGATCAGTTGAGGACATTTCACATAACGTGGTCAAATACAGTTTACGTCATGACAGACGTCCGATACGAAGACTTTGGAAACCACATTCTGCGTATCTGGGTGCATAGCACCAACCGGAATGTGGGCATTGTTGCTAGTCCAGTAAAATGACGTGTTCCTTTTTGCAGCTGGGGCACGTCGTGGGGAATGAACGGGTACATGATGATGGCCCGAGATGCCAACAACATGTGTGCGATCAGCACACACGCGTATTATCCGCTTGTGTGACAACATACGCACAGAGACAACGGATTGGTTCATCGGAACACTCGAACGATTGTACTATCAGATGTGGCGCGTTAGTTTAATGATCCAAGCAAATACAATGTATTTAAAAGAGTTGTGAGGATTTGGAACTCTACCATACCAATGACCATGTAATGATGTAATACAACGTGCTACAATAAAACCACCTGGTGATCAGCAATTATAGTGTTTCGTTCGGTCCTGGATACGAGAATGCAGTTTACATAGAGGAACCACTCAGCGGTTGTTTCATTAATTGTAACAAAGTGTAGTCCGTGATGTCATACGTTTCCGGTGGATAGGCAGTTATCAGCACACCATATCAGATAATAGCGATCACTGTCCACAAAGCCACCAAAGCACTGGAGTATATTCAGCCATGTACACACGAGGACTCAGTCATCGGCATATTACTCCACGTAGTTCATTGTGTTAACAAGGATTTCCAAAAGTTGCTATCCGGCAATGTATACAGGTGTGGATATTCTGACCGTAGGGAAATTCCATGCTGTTGAAACACACCAGCATTTTGGTGATGAGACTCAAGTTTGTCCCATTGCAACATTGCCATTGTCAACAACCTGTTAGATCAGAAACATTAATGGTATGTCATGTAAGTTGGTGTGACGTAATATCCAGTTTCCTTGATCAATAGTTCCAGCCACGAACGGTTTTTGTTGGATAACAATGTTATCAAAGCTATCTCACCTGAAATGGGTTCGTTGGTGAGTTATATCTCAACAACGAACTCATTTCAGGTGAGAAAGCTTTGATAACATTTTTATTCAAATTGGTGAGATATTTCCGTATTTTATATGCCTTGATAGCAATGTAACTGTTACAAATGTCCCTAAATTCATCAGTATTAGAAAACAAAATACTGACAGCCTTGAACATTTTAAAATAAAATTGATGCGTTCAAATATTTATAATAAACAAAATAAGGATAGAGATACTAATCCCATCGACAATTACAACCTCCTTGATGAAACTATTACTACTGCTATGGATAAATTATTACCTGTTAAAGTCATTAAATATAATAAAAACAAACACAAAATTCATGTTGGATTACACAAGGTATCATTAGATCTATAACATTTTGAGATAAATTGTATTCAAAACTTAAACATACTCATATAGGTACAGCAGAATATGTTTCGCTCAATACAAATTTTCATACATAATAACATTATTAAAAGAAATATTAGTTTAGCCAAACAAGCATATTATCAATCCAGTTTTGAAATAAATAAGTACGATATTTAAAAAACGTGGTCTTTCATTAAAGAAATTATTCAAAAAACGACAGGGAAAGAAACATTTCCTGATTTCTTTCAAATTGATGGGAAAAAAGTAACTGACAAGACTATTATTGCAATTAATTTAATTCATTTTTCATCAATATTGGTTCTACAATTGCATCACAAATAATCAATACTGGAGATAACTCTTACACCGACTATTTAACAGAGAGACGTATACAGACTTTCAACTTTAAGCCGATAGACAATAGTACAACGATTAGTATAATTGATAGCTTACATCCAAAATCTATCAACCAAACTACTAAAGCTAATAAAAAATGAAGTAAGTCAAGCAGTCACTCTAATCATTAACCAATCAATAACAACTGGCATATTTCCAAATAACTAAAAAAATTGCCAAAGTTATTCCAATTTTTTTAAATGGTGATGAGACAATCTTTGATAACTATTGTCCAATTTCTATCTTACCAGCTATTTCCAAGATATTTGAATGATTTTTGTTTAAACAAATACGCGAACATTTCAATTCCAATAACTTATACAATGAGAAACAATACGGGTTTAGTAAAAAACATTCTACGGAACTTGCCACACTAGAAATAATAAACAGAGTTGTCCAACAACTTGACCAATCAGCAACCCCAATAAACATATACCTAGACCTCTCTAAAGACTTTGAAACAACTGATCATAACATATTATTACAAAAACTAAATTATTATGGAATAAATGGTGCAGCACTAGATCTATGTAAAAACTACTTACACAATCGTAAGCAATATGTTGAAATTGGCGCTTACAAGTCGGAAGAAGCTGCCATAAACACTGTGTCGCACAAGGGTCTATTTTAGGACTCCTTCTATTTATTATATATATTAATGACATATTTTCAAATGGTAATTTTTAATTCATAATGTATGCAGACGACACCACTTGTTTTAGTACACTGAATAAATTCCAATCTACGGATGGCGAAGTCCAAAATCAAAATATAAATAAAGAATTAGAAAATATATGCAGGTGGCTAAAGGCAAACAAACTTTCTCTTAACATTAAAAAACAAAATCCATGGTATTTCACATTCTCCAAAAGGAAATCGAACTTCCTAAAATAGAAATAGATGGGAGAAATATTGAATATGTACATTATTTTAATTTTTTAGGTGTCACCATAAACCAACACCTAAATTGGGACAGCCATATAAACAAAACAGCGAATAAAATCAATAAAATAATTGGAATTTTAAATAAACTTAAACATGTATTACCTAAGAATATATTATCTATAACGTATAATTCGCTTATTCTTCCCAAGATTAATTATGGCATATTGGTGTGGGGTTATCAAGCCCATCGCATTTTTAAACTTCAAAAGAAAGCAGTGCTTTATTCAAGTAAATACAATTGTCACACAGATCCCATCTTCAAAGAATGTAAATTTCTTAAGCTGGATGACATCTATATACTCCAACTGCTCAAATGTTATTACAAATTGATCAACAAGGTTATACCAGAATATTTCAGTCGTATTCCATACACATATAACTTTGCAATTCACCATACAACACACGTGGTAAAACAACTTATTTATTCCCAGAGTTAATCATCAATATGCAAAAAAGTACATCAGACACAACATTATACAAACTGTTAACAATACTCCAAACATCATCCTTGATAAAATTTATACACATAGTTTATATGTTTTTTCCATTTATACAAAAAATTACTTTATCAAGAACTATGAATCATGTTATCATATTTCTAACTGTTACATCTATCATTCTTAAACTAGACATGACTTTGCATTTGTCTAAACTAATTTATGTATTATACTATACTAAAATATACTACACTAAACATACTATGTTTACACATATATATATGCATATATAGTTGATCACGTGATAATCATGTAATTATGTTACATCAGTGGGGTGGCTCCCATGATAGCGGCATATCATTGTCTTAATGGGAGCCTCCCTGACCTTACAATGAATTTTATATTGTAGTTTATGTACTTATGATGGTCAAAATAAATACTGTCTGACTGTCTGTCTGTCTGTCTGTCTGTCTGTCTGTCTGTCTGTCTGTCTGTCTGTCTGTCTGTCTGTCTGTCTGTCTGTCTGTCTGTCTGTCTGTCTGTCTGTCTGTCTGTCTGTCTGTCTGTCTGTCACCAACGAACCCATTTCAGGTGAGAAAGCTTTGATAACATTTTTATCTAACATAAATGGTTCGTTGCTGGGACTATTGATCACGGTGATCAATTGCCACCCGAATCCACCCATGCCAAAACCTCTTTTCGGCTCCAATCCAAAATGGCCGACATTACACAGGGTTTAATATTCAAATGGACCTAATTTTGGAACTAACCAATATAGAAACACATTTGACGTGTCATGTCAAACAACTTTAAGATGCCCATTCATTTGGTGGTACATTTGAGGTCATTATAAGTCAATGTCATGCATTGAGGTCAAGGTCAATGTAACATTTGATTAAATAAGCTAGAAATAAGATGGATTCGAACGAAATTGGCATGACTTTGCAACAAAAAACACATGTTAAAGTGTCATTACAACGTCTGTTTCGAGGTTTCCATTTACCGTTTATCACTCTTATTTGAGGCATCACAAACTCTTGTGCCAAATCCCCATCTGCCTAGTCGTGGACATTGTGGTCGGATTGCAACTGATTCAATATGGAAACCTTTCTGGATTTGAACCAGAAGCATCGATGAAATGCCATGACTTACTGCATTGTGGTTGCAACTGTAAACGTAGTCCAATTGGTATAATTACTATTTTTCATCAATGTGTAGATGTGTATTGGCTGAGAATAAAACTGAATACAATTGGGCAACGACATGAAAGTTTATAATCGTGAAACGTGAAGAAACGTACCAAAAACCAGATATGGATTTCTAAACCCCAACATACATCCAGGTCATGTTCCTAGAACATATTGAACGGTAGCCATATTTAACTTTTGTGTGACCTTAATTTTATGAATACAACTAAACTCAACTAGTACGTTTTAGTGCGGCACGGAAGCTGAATTAAACCAAAATCTAACATTTTGGACATCCACCATCTTGACAAACACCTTGGCTCCTGTAAATCACACAAGAGCCTTCTCTAAAACAGCTCCGTCCTAGCAACAGTGATGGTGTTTCCTGTTTTTTTCGGTACTGATCTTTAAACCAATCATTGCACATGGTGATTCCACTCGTGATAGAGGCTCCTTTGCCCGAGTGATGACTACTCATATAAGCGCAATATCATCAACAAATTCGAAATCAGTGGTTACCTCGGATTTCACAGGTTTACTTTCTTTCTTGTTACCTGAAATCCAAGTTCCTCTAGACTCTTCCACCAATGGCTCGCCGCAGTGCATAGTCAAGGTATTACGTTAGCGTGTCACCCTATATAACTCCCGCCATGATATAACAAACTCATATTCTCCATCCGGTGATTGTACTTTGTACGTGTTCCTGTAAATGTTAGAAATAGCTGTCACCAGTTGTTTGGGGACACCACAGGCGTCAGGAATCTTCATCATTTTGCCAGGACGAATCGTATCAAGTGTTTTACGGAAACCTATGAATGTTATAATTGCAGTAACATTCTTTGCTCTAATTCATTCTATTAATCTTCTCAGGGTGAACGAATGTCCTCCCTGTCCGGAAAACATTCTGATTGTCTCCTATGTGGTAGTCAATTCCAGGACGCATTCTGTTCAATGTTGAATGTCTTTGCCAAAATGGAGCTCAGGCTAATGCCTCTGCAATTCACTGCCATGATTAAATCGTCATTCTTTGGTACTGGAGTAATGTTCTGCAGACCACAGGGGGTTCGCATTTTCGCAAAACAGACTACACGGGGGGCCACACGCTCGTGTGGGGTTATATTATTTTACAATGAAGAGGGCGCCACATGGTCACGTGGGAGTTCACCCCCATAATGCAGAGCGTCGGGTTTCTAGCTGAAAGGACAATAAAGTAGGATGTGAGGTTCATGGACCGTGTGGTTTCATATTATATTCAAACACCACATTAGCATCACCACCAGGCCATTAGCGATGCTGTTTCGGGGGTAGGGAGTCGGATTCATATTCATTCGCTGTAACACTATTCACATCGTGATGGTTTAACTGTAGTACGTAATGTATAGGTATTTTCCGAATCCACCGACCCAACGTTAACAATTGTCAGGCAAATCAGCACCACACACGGGTCGCCACTGTGAAGCAACTGACTCCAACATTCATCGGTGGCGCCACCTGTCAATTTTGGCTTGGAACCTTAACACACTTCAAGTAAAATAGTCTTCATTCAGTAAGAGACACAATTTTATTGTCACACGACAGTTGTGTAACCACCCTAGCTGAAGAATAATATTATGACAAGCTGAACTAGTACTCGGGTGGTCGTTACTCCGACAATCAATAGGACATTATTTTTAGCTGAAAAGTCGTTTGGCGTTAACGAAGAATGACGAGAAAGATGGACGGGCTAAAGTGATTGCGTTAAACCGAAGTACAGAACCAACAGCGTTGTTTGTTTTAATATAAATGTGCACACTACCTACACGTACCGACTAAAACATAACTTTTGTTAACACAAATTTAGCAGTACTCGAATACACCCTCATTTCAGGGTGCTTTGTCAAACAAACCTGACAGGTTATCATAAAGCCGTATCCATTTCGACGCTTGCGTTTGTGTCGTCGTGCATTCGTCGCATTTCTACGCTTCGTTCGCGACATATTGACGTGGTCCCGGTTGAACGAATTGGGTGTATGTGTGTGACGTCTTTACTTCTTATTTTGCTTAGTAACTATCCTTCTCCTTTATGTGGTGGGGTGGTGACAACAGGTCGGGTGGTGACAACATGCTGCATTCGTTCTCTCTTTCCCCAATTGTAGCAATTTTCATCGGTAGTTGTTCCAGAAAGTATCGGCGGTCAGTTGCAATGATTGTTATAAGGCCAGGAGTATTGAACGATGGAATTACAACGACGGCTTTGTTATGAGATGATAATGCCATGGTGGCTCTTGTCACAACTGGTGTAGTAGAAATGGCAATAGTAAAAATGAAAAAGGACACGAGGGATGCGGCTAATCCAACGAAAACTGCCCGAGGTTAGTATGGGAGTTTGTTGTAGATATATGATAAGTGCCAGCTGCATAACACATGCCGCCTTTGCATACAGCGCCATTGATGAGTGGCGTTCAAACGCACTACGTCAGGCACACGTGATGCAATTCGATAATAACATACATGTGTGACATAAAAATCAGGACCAATATGTCACCAAACGCAGAAGGAAAGTTCACCATAAAAGCAAATAACGGAAGACGGACTGTGAGATAATACGAAAGTCGCATTGCCGAAAAATATGTTTTGATGGCATAAATAGTGTGATTTACAGCATAATTTTATATGTTTGTTGTCCTTTATGAATCCATGTGAATACTGAAGGCGTAAGATATGTACAAATCTATATATTTTTGTGTTTGCCAAAGAGCATTATGGTCGCAGTGAACGCCAGTGGTATTAAGTGATAGTGCAGGCAGGAACAGTGAGGAATTGCTGGTTCAAAAAGCAAGGTCGCTGCTGAGCGCGCGCGCGCGTGTGTGCGTGTGCGTGTGCGTGAGTGAGTGAAAGAGAGAATACGTGCATGCGTTACTGAGTGCTTGAGTTCGTTTGTTCGTGTGTGCATGCGTGTTTACGTTAACAGATAATATGTGAATTAGTATTAAAGTCAATTTGATTAGTTGCCCAGATACATCTAATCAAGTCCACGAATGTGGTAAATCATGCTTTGTTGTGCGGTGGCGCCACACCACGAAGCCTGGATAACCAATACTGCCATTGCAATGGCTTTGAAGCTTTTGTGTTTACTTGTTCCGCGTGAACCAACGCAACTAGTATAACCTTGGTGGGTGATTAACAATAGGATGAGGATGTACGTGGAATACGTGTACAGAGATCGCGTCAAATAATGAGGAACGGACACGTGAAGTGGCGTCGCCTTGTGGACGGTTAGGGTCATGTATGGGGTGCGGCATCACGGTGTTCGGGACTTTGGGCTCCCAGACAATTCCTCTGCTGTAATTGCAGTATTGCTGAATGCATTCCACAAACGTTCACTTTGATGATGTTGTTCGATTGGATAATTCAGACAAGGCAGTCAACAATGTGTTTTACGCTAAGAATATTGCGCTATGTAAGAGGATAGAAACTGATCTCAAATACAACCATTACACATATTTGACCATATGAATATTGCTTTTCACACAAATAATGTTGTCCCAAAACATGAAGTAGAAACCAACGAACAACAACAAAGATATAATGGCAATAACCTCTCAAAAAAGCATGAATGGATGATGGTTTGGCCGTCACAACGTATTATGGAAAGTAAATCGCTACTGTTGCGTCACCTATCGGTTAAGCAGATTGCAAAGTAGCTGTTTGGTGTAACATAGTTACAGGAAACTCAACGTGAACAATTTGGTTAGTTTATCGAAGTCCAAACATAAGCATAGAAGAGAATGAAAAATACAAAACGCTGTAAGGGAAGTAAGCAAACGGGACTGTATTATTATGGAGGATTTTAACCACTTAACGAAACTACAGCTGAAATTAGAAATTCAAAGAGAAGCTATGAACAACAATTAGCTAGTAATATAAAACATGACAGCAAGAGTTTTTATGCGTATGTTCGAAGCAAACAGAAAGTTCAAGATAAGGTCGGACCTCTAGAAGATAGTGCTGGAAATATAATATCAGAGGGATTCTTAATGGCAGAAGACCTGAATGAGTATTTTAGTTCAGTGTTTACCAGGGAATATATTATTTCACTGCCAGTACCAGAGACTAAGTTCAAGGGGGCAGATTCAGGCTATTTATGGCAATTAATTGTAACCCCGGAAATGGTAGCTAAGAAAATAAGGGCTATGAAGGATAATAAATCTCCTGGAGTGGATGGGATTCCGCCCAATCTACTACTGGAAATTGTAGAACAAATTAACGTACCGCAATTTGTCACTAGAAGAGGGAGTGGTTCCTTTAGAATGGAAAGAGGCAAACATTATACCGTTATTTAAAAAAGGTTCGAAAAACAAGTCAGAGAACTATAGACCAGTGAGTTTAACATCAGTGATTTGCAAATTATTAGAAAGACTAATTAAAGATCACATGGTGGATTTTCTTGTTAAGCATAACTTGATAAACCCATCTCAACATGGGTTTTTTAAAGCGAGGTCATGCTTAACAAATATGTACCGATAATATACTTTCCAATAATATATGACATGGCCATTTTGTTATTAAATAAAGTAGATACGCAACGGGAAGCGCACAATTTCGGCAGTTCTCCTGGAAGTGTCGTTGTGACTTTGAAATTATATAATTTGGGTTTATGTAGGGGGAGCTTTTAAGTTGGTCCGTTAAGGTGGTGCCTACCGCTCGACTATATTGAGGACGTACACAGGAAAACTGTGAGGTTAAAGTGGTCAGAGCTAATGTGCATACTCATGGGACACATTTGCATATTATGATTTCTCTGTTGACATATTGTTAACCAGATACCATGAAACATGCATTTGGACACCTCAATTTAATTGTTTCGATGTTTACAATTCGAGATATTCAGACAATTAGTTTATTTTAATGGCGATGACTAATTTGCATATTAAAGGGTTTATACTAAAATGCTCAAAGATGCTAAGATTAAATCCGTCGGACTGTTGACTTGGAAAGTTTGATTGTCACACAAATGCAAAAAGAAAATCCTGCAGACCCCAATGCACACTTCCCTGGTCAAGACCCGAACTACTGGCAAGCGTTTTACAAACACTCTTGTATGTCACCAATATCAGGTGTCATTAAAGCCAGTTCATATACACGGATCGATGGCAAACAAGCAAACAAGCAAAGAAGCAGACAAATAAACCTCGTTCTCGTATATGTTTTTATGCCCTGCAGAGTTATCACATCCCCCGGTGTGTATCCAACACTCTCCCTCTCTCATGCTCGCCATCTCTTCCTCCCTCTCCCTCTCTCCCTCTCTCCCCCTCTCCCCTCCTCTCCCTCTCTCCTCCTCTCCCTCTCTCTCTCTCTCTCCACCTCTCCCCCTCTCCCCCTCTCCCCCTCCCCCTCTCCCTCTTTCCCTCTCTCCCTCTCTCCGTCTCCCTATCCCTCTCCCCAGCTCTCTCTCTCCCTCTCTCTCCTTCTGTCCCTTTCTCTCTTTCTCTGTCTCTCCGTCTCCCCATGTCTTCCTCCCTCTCCACCCCTTCTCCCATCCCTCCCTCCTCCTATCACTCCCTCCTTCCATCCCTCCCTCTCCCTCCATCCCTCCCTCACTCACTCCTTCCTTCCTTCTTTCACATCTCCCTCCTTCTATCGCCCCCCTCTCCACTCTGGCAACACGTTAGCTGTCACTTATGTATCGTAGCTGTCTAGCAATGCAATAGCAGCACTAGTATAATAATAATTCATATCATTAGATGTCGTAGTTGTAAGAGTAATAACAGTTTCTCTCACGATGGTGACCGTGTCGTATCTATGGCGTGATTTCCAAAGGACCACCAGAAGAACGTGCATTCCCTTCGTTAACAGTTATGCAGCTTTCGATAAAATGTACAATTCACAATGATAACTTATATCAAACAATGCAAATAAATGCAAATAGTTATATCACTTCAAAAAAAATTGTTAAAATATGAACTAATTGACCAGTCCTGTACCATTCCCTCCTATTACTGCCCTCCTGTCTCCCAACTTCCCGTCAACTTCCATCCAGTCTTCCCCGGTCTCCTACATTACCATACCAACTGTCTCCGTGTCGACTTTCGCCTCACTGTCGACAATCCTGTCTATTTCTATTTGACCGTGTATGTTGACTGCTGCCACTATCGGCAACAGCTGCACTTTCCTTTTTATAACTCGTTATGCCTGCCCCTGCAGATAAGATACCATCCGTAGCCGTTGCATAAATATTTAATCGCCGAATCTCGATGATGTGTCACGTGTTACTACTCGTCGAGTCCGCCCCTACAGATAAGACACAATCCCGTCTAGTGCTTTGCCAGCAACGCAAAAATAATGGCTTAATCAAGATTTCCTGGTTGATAGTATCGCAAGTAGCGCTAAGATCGTTGTAGATCAGTGCTCCGCCTTCCTTTAATTAGCCATTACTGTTTTTTTTATTTAATGGCCCTTGTAATCTGTGAAAATTAAGTAAATTTTATGAATGCCACCTGAATCCACATGACTAGTTAGACAGTTTGAAATAATAGTATAACATTTCTTGGAAAATTAAGTTTGTTCCGGTTAGGAAAGACATTAGTGTATAATGTATATAATAAAATACAGCGTAATTGTTTGTTTGTATGTGCGAGTGCGTGTTGTTTGTCTGTTGTTTGTCTGTTGTTTGTCTGTTGTTTGTCTGTTGTTTGTCTGTTGTTTGTCTCGGCATTTCTCCGTCAGTTTGACAAGTGTCTTATAACCGCATTAGCGGATCCATTACAGTGGTTCGTAGATTTAACAAGATTTAACAAGATTTAACAAGATTGCCATCCAGAGAATTAACTCTAGATGGCAGGTGGACAAGGAAGCCCTTTGGCTTATCGAGAGTCCAACCCTTTTTTCTACATATATCCAGCCCTTCTGAGGTATGTGTCGATTTTATTTTTAAACATATTCACACTACTAGCACCCACACAATCATCAGATAATCTGTTCCATTCATTCACAGTCCTTTGTGAAAATTAGAACTTTCTTACGTCTAATCTACACTGCTCCTTTACTAATGTAACTTCACGTCCTCTAGTCTTTCTATCTTTCTTAATTGAAAAAAACATATTTCTATCAATATGTTCATAACCATTCAATTTTTTAAACACTTCTATCTGATCTCCTCTCAATCTCCTGGTCTCTGGTGTTGTTAAACTACATTCTTTTAGGCGTTTTTCATAACTAAGATCCCTCAGTTTTGGTATAATTTTAGTCGCTCTCCTCTGTACTCTTTCTAGCATATCGATGTCCTTCTTGCGATATGGCCTCCACGCTTGTACACAATATTCTAAATGAGGCCTAACTATTGTTTTATACAGCGGTATTATTAGTTCTTTTTCTTTATATGCAGTATTTCGCCTAATCAATCCAAGTATTTGATTTCCTTTTCAAGCTGCAATTCCACACTGCTCCGAAACCTTCATGTCAGCACTAATTGTCAGTCTTTTTCTTTTACAGTAGTACTTAGTACAGTTCCCCCCATTGTAAATTCTACATATTC
This sequence comes from Paraescarpia echinospica, assembly GCA_020002185.1. Lineage (NCBI taxonomy): Eukaryota > Metazoa > Annelida > Polychaeta > Sabellida > Siboglinidae > Paraescarpia > Paraescarpia echinospica. Next base: position 43,533,164 of record CM034532.1, on the reverse strand, counting down.
GTTCCCATGTCCTGTGTGAAGGCATTTACATTTCCCAAAATTGAACAACATTTGCCACTTTTCAGAACATTTGATCAACCTGTCAAGATCATCTTATAAATGCTGTCTATCTCCATCACTTTTAAACCTTCTAAACACTTTTGTATCATTTGCAAATTTCAACGACTTGCTCGCTATATCATCGTCCAAATAGTTTATATATATTAATAATAATATAGGTCCCAGTACTGATCCCTGTGGATCCCCACTCAAAACTGATTTCCAGTTTGAAGCCTCCCCATCAACAAATACCCTTTGTCTTCTGTCAATCAGCCATTTTTCTATCCAATTAATTATACCATTTCCTATGCCATGGGCCTTTAGTGTAAGCAGTAATCTTTGATGTGGCACTTTGTCGAAAGCTTTTTGAAAATCTAAGTAGATGATATCTACTGGTGATCTATCATCTACCCACTTAGTGATATCTTCCAAAAAACATAACATATTTGTTCAGCATGACCTCGCTTTTAAAAACCCATGTTGAGATGGGTTTATCAAGTTATGTTTAACAAGAAAATCCACCATGTGATCTTTAATTAGTCTTTCTAATAATTTACAAATCACCGATGTTAAACTAACTGGTCTATAATTATTTGACTTGTTTCTCGAACCTTTTTTTAAATAACGGTATAATGTTTGCTTCTTTCCATTCTAAAGGAACCACTCCCTCTTCTAATAACAAGTTGAAAACTGTTGCAAGTGGTATGCTAATTTGTTCTACAATTTCCAATAGTAGTTTCGGTGGAATACCATCCATCCCAGGTGATTTATTATCCTTCATAGCCCTAATTTTCTAAGCTACCATTTCTGGAGTTACAATTAACTGTCTTAAATAGTCTGATTCTGCCCCCTTGAACTTAGCCTCTGGTACTGGCAGTTAACTGGTGTCTTCTCTGGTAAACACTGAACTAAAATACTCATTCAGGTCTTCTGCCATTAAGAATCCTTCTGATATTATATTTCCAGCACTATCGTCTAGAGGACCGACCTTATCCTGAACTTTCGGTTTGCTTCGAACATACGTATAAAACGCTTGCTGTCATGTTTTATATTACAAGCTAATTTATGTTCATAGCTTCTCTTTGAATTTCTAATTTCAACTGTAGCTTGGTTTAGTGCTTCTTTATAAATGTTGTAGTCTTCGTCATTTCCAGTACATCTATATGACTTCCACATCGTTTGTTTATACTTAATTTTTCTAATGGCTTCTTTCGATAAGTGTTTCTTTTTGGACCGTTTCCCGTGTTTTTATAAGGGAACAAATTTGACGATGATGCATTCAATTTCATTCTTTAAGATATTCCACCATTCTGTTGCTGTCTTATTCTTCAGTGTGTTATTCCAGACTATCTCTGCTATATTTCCATATGTCCTTATATTTTCCTTTGTGGAAATTTCTCCTGTATTGCTTTTTAATATTCCTTTCTGATTTTACTTTGATGGTAAAATGTATCTGGTTGTGATCACTATTCCCCAGTGGCTCACATATCCTGATATTGTCAACTAATTCATTCTGTGAGGACAAAACTATGTCTAACACATTCTATCCCCTGGTTGGTTCTAGCACATGTTGAGAAAGGAAACTATCTTGTACTAAAACTAAAAACTTGTGGTCCTCACTACCCATACTCTGTGGAGTTTTCCATTTTATATGCCCATGGTTAAAATCCCCCATAATAACACTGTCCCGTTTGCTCACTTCCCTTATAGCGTTTTGTGTTTTTTTATTCTCTTCTATGCATATGTTTGGACTTCGATAAACTAATCCAACCGTTAACGTTGAGTTTCCTGGAACTATGTTACACTAAACAGCTTCTTCGCAATCTGCTTCTCTGTCTAATTTTATTTCATAAGCCTGGATATATTCTTTAATATATAAAATAACTCCACCTACCCTTCTTCCTTTTCTATCTTTCCTAAACATTACATGTCCTGTCAGTCCCAATTCGGCACCTGATATATCGGTGGTTGCCCATGATTCGGTTATACCTATTATGTGAGGGTCAATATCTTCTACCATAATGTTTAGTTCATTTCTTTTGTTTATTATACTCCTTGCATTTAAACAAACACATTTATATCCAGCTTCCGAACAATTTTCTGTTCTTTGCTGATATATTTCTGCTGTCTTTATCTATGCCTCCAGTTTCAGGCTTCTCTGCGAGTCCCCCCTGCGAATTTAGTATAAATAGATGCAACCTGTCCCACTGTCAACAGATCGCAGCAGATTCTCTGAGAATACTGCTGCCCCCTTTCCACTTAGGTGAAGGCCATCTCTCATGTACATATCTTCTCTCCCAACAAAGTACCCCCATAAATCTATGAATTCCACGCCCTCTTCTTCACACATCTGCTCAACTAGTGCGTTGATCGCCATCCTCTTACAGTTTCTGTATGTTGCCCCCCTTCCTCCAATTAATGGCAACATTCCTGAGAGAACAACCTGTTCCACTCTTGTCTTCTTTAGCTTCCTCACTAGATGTCTGTACTTCTGAACTATCCCAGTTGTTCCCTCCTTGTCTGCATTGTTTGTCCCTACGTGTACTAGTATAGACCCTCCCTTGCCATGCCCCAATAACTTCTCTACCCTTTCGGTCACATGCTCTATCCTAGCCCCCGGTAGATATACAACAACGTCCTTCCCCTCGCATATAATCTTGTCTGTTTTTCTCAGAATTGAATCGCCCATAAACACTCTCTCTTTTCTCCTTGCCCCCTCAATCACTGCCTCGGAGTAGCTCCTCCGGTTTGCATATGTCTGGTTGTTGTCTATTCCTCTTGCCGTCTTCTCTCCTCTCACATTCTCTTCCATTTCCTTCTTTCCTGTCGCATTTTCTCTTGTCCCCTTTCCTCCTGTCATCTTCTCTTTTAGCACATTTACTCTAACTTCCTATCGTCCCTTCATCTTTCCTCCCATCACATTTTCTTCTCGCCTCTCTCGTCCCTTTTCCCCGGCTACCTCCTTCACTACGGTCACTTTCTCCCCTGTCACCTTCACGCCTGTCAAGTTTTCTGTTTTTTGCTGAACACTCTGTCTTCGTCCATCAGTCTTCTGTCTGACAGTCTTACCAACTGCCTCTGTGGTATCTACCTCTTCAATGCCTGTATCGCTGTCGCGTCTCTCCTCGTTCTCTACAGTCTGACTACGTGTTGATCTATCCCCACGGACCCGTTTTCTTTTCCTCTGCAGGACAATTTTCCTCCGACCCTCTGTCTTCTCAATTTGTTGTTCCTTCACACCGGTCACCTTCCCTCCTGTCAGTCTCCTTTCTTCAGTCTCCGTGTCACAACTCTGTTCCTTCTGTGTTGTAGAATTCTCAACTCTCTCCGCGTCATCCCTCTCTGCTCCCTCTATTTCTATGTTGAGTCTCACCTCCATCCCCATCACTATATCCGTCAACTTACACACCTCCTTCGTCAGACATTCCACCCTCAAACACCCCATACACCGAAAGGTGAATCCGTCATCTTTGGTCTATGCCCATGATTTTAGACAGCCAGACAACGCAAAATCCACCCAGCTCTGGCAGTCGTTGCAAACTAAGTGTCGTTTTGCCCTGAGTTGCCGCTTGCATGGTGCCATATCAGAATTTATTTATGTTCAAAATAGTTGTTATGTAGTCTTTGAAAAGACTTTTCTCTGTACAATTTACACCAGATTGTTTAGGTTATAGTTAGTTATATTTGTTAACACACAGTGACACACCGTGCCTTGCGGCTTACCTAGTTACGATGTCGATGACAATGTATTCAAGTAGGCTTAGATACAAGACAGTCTTTACAAAGACTGTTTCCTGTGTACTAATATACACTTTAAAAGGTTGTTATTTCAGGTTTTAATTACTCATCTAACTACATCGATTATCTCAAATAACGCTATTCTATTGTTGTTCACGTTACGTTAACTTCGCCAGTGACCTACTTTGTAAACAACGTTCCGATTTATTTAACGTCCCCAATTATCGCTCGCAAATCGCCTACTTTTAATCTACCCTAGATTACTCCCTCTAGCTAACTTTTAACAAAAAATATTGCTTACTATATATCTATAATTACGTTATGTGTGCTATACACTGAATAATATCACTTATCTTGATCAAATATCCTTATATTTTCGCAAGTTTGCTGCACCAAATTCAAACCAATTCACTACTGGAAGTTCCCCTCGAGATCTCGTATGTAGCTTTTTTTTATTTCACCCGGTGGCTTGGGGATCTATTTGGCTCAACATTTCAAAAAGGCTGTATTTGAAATGACAACGACAGAACTGTAATGCTATTATGTTTCATCGTAAGGATAATAACGTCATCCACAAATATGTCGCTCGATGAACGCAGCATGGTTAAGTAGTTTTGATGTTATTGCAGTTTGATTTTTTTTATATTGGCGGATTCAACACAATTACACAATTTGAATTTTTGTTTTATGTCATCGTAAACACAATAGTGCCATCTACGTGTATGTCGATGGGCGCCACGCATACATGTTGAGCATTGTTCACGTAAATGCAATTTGTATGTCAATGCAACATGCTGGCTAAATTTTTGGCAAATGTTTTTTGGCGGATTGGTGGATGGGAAGGTTGAATTTTTGAATTGAAGTGTTGGACATTTGGTGGTAATACAATTTTAGTGCTCAGTATTATGCCACCAATAATTTGCAGGTACAAAATGGGGTCACATTTCAGGAGGGTGGGTCACAGGATTGGTGGACCTGGTGGATCACTAAGATTGAATGTGTAGATATACATTGATATAGACGCAGCTCTGTGTAGCCATTGTTTTCCCCTGCAAAGCCTGGTCGCTCAGCTACTCAAACATAAATGTATCATAATTGTTGTTGTTTAATTACTACTTTTGAATGTAAGATATATATTACATATCTGTGTTCAGGTATGTTTTCGAATATGACATTATGTCCGATGTATGCAGTCCTACGCAAAGGGTTGGACCTATGTAGGCACATGTAGATGTGTCTGGATCAGGATGTATACTACACAAAGTCATGTTTGGATATTGTGCCGAGATGTGTAGCATATGTTTCACTTTCGTCCATCCATTCGAGAAATGTGTGTCCAGTAATGGACCACTTGACAATCAATATTGACCAATGCTTTCTTCCCATTGATATGTATATTGATGCTTAAAATAAAATGTAGACACTAAGCTAAACATTTGTTTACGACAATTACATGTTTTGCGTCTATTTTCAAAGTTACAGTTAGGGTGAATGTCAATCCTGGCAATTCTCCCTTACCGAATATCTCAATTACGTAATTAACATAGTAGAACTATTGTGTCCCCCTAAAGAAAGCTGATGTAACGTTTGATCATGATAACAAATATTGGCAAACACATTCGATTGCGTGATGGTGAACATCAGTGGATTTTGAGTAATGTGTTAAATAAAAAACAGTATGTTCAGTTTGCAATTGTGACTCAGAGCTGCATACGTTAACTTATAGTGTTCAACACGGTTCTATTTTCGGACCAGAATGTTTGTCATAACAATACATTAATGACATTTATGTATTTATGTTTATTTTATTTGCAGGTGATATTAGCTTGTTCAGTTGTGACAGTGACATTAGTGAGATTACTCCGATGATAAATGCTGAGTTTGATGAGCATAATGTATAGTTAGTTTGCTATAAAATATATAGGTTATCACTACAGGCTGGTGCACTCACCTTTTTCCACCGATTATACCATATAGATACACCGACCCTACGCAACAGCATGCTTTTTTCTCCCCAGCTGTTTGTGAGAATAGCCACCAAGGCATTTAGTTATCGTAAATAGAACCATAAAATATAAGACATAGGCAGTCATATCAGTGTTATATAAATCCCATATGCGACCGCTGATAGAGAACTGCATCCAGGCATGGCGTCCCATGAAACAATAATGCAAAACATATAGAAGAAAGGGTGTACGATAGGGCGACCAGGATGATACCTGAACAGAGTCATATGAATTATCCTAGCAGGTTGAAAGCACTACATACAACATAACAACCCACGAAACTAGAAGACGAAGGACCGGCCTACTAGAGGTGTTCAATATTTTAGTAGATTAGAGAGTATACCTCCTCCATCTGATGTTATTCTTATGGAGAATACTTCAATAAAAGATATTGGAAAGTTTTCATTCACCAAAAATATCACTTTATGGGATACATTACCCAAACGACAGTCATGTCAACCAGTAAACATTGTTTAAAGATCATATTGTCAAATATTTAAATAACATGTCGGAGGATTAGATGAGTCCGCGTACTCCCTTCCTCGTAAATCCCCCACGAAGAAGAAGATCAAGGTAAACCAAAGCAAATGTCCCGCCACACAGCTGTTGTGAACATTTCACAATCAATCACTTATGGCCGTAAACAAATACCAACCGCCTCCCGCCTCCCGCCTCCCGCCTCCCGCCTCCCGCCTCCCGCCTCCCGCCTCCCGCCTCCCGCCTCCCGCCTCCCGCCTCCCGCCTCCCGCCTCCCGCCTCCCGCCTCCCGCCTCCCGCCTCCCGCCTCCCGCCTCCCGCCTCCCGCCTCCCGCGTTTATCGTATGCATGTGTTCTCCATTCTTTGGTCTCCATATTACTACTCCCTTCATTTTATCTTCGCCTAGCATGTGGTACTCTGCGGTTGTAAGCTATGAGTTATTTATTATTAACATTCGCTCCTCGTGTTCTGTTCCCTTGCAATGTTCTCCCCATCCTTCTTATGCCGTGTTCACACAGAAAATCTTAAGAGATTTAACTTTGTTCCTGTTTGAATATTCTATAATTTGCATAAACGTAGATGTCAATGGAGTCGTTATTATAAAAATATACGTTTGCCAATATGTTCATCCCAAACATATAGCGTTCTCTGTAAGGATATATCGCTTATTGACATAAATGGCACGGATATTTTGCGTTTGGACATAGACTACATGGATATATAGTAATTGCACTTTAAGTCACAGTTTGTATAACCACTCTCCAATTTTTGCAGCTTTGCTACCAACCTCTTAGACTTTGAATTCTTAATAAATTCCAACGTAATGTGCACTATTCCATTTAAACTCTTGGGATAAAGCATCATTTTTTTCATAACCAACAAAATGGATATATTGCGTTTTGCTCTGAAAGCCTTCAAATAAAGACTAGTTTTAGTGAATATAAAAGTCACTCGAAATAGGAGATAGCCACTTACGTGGCAACACCACTACCACTTACGTGGCAACACCATTACTAAAGTATAACAAACAGCACTGTGGTCCACGCCCTCATAGATTGTATCAAATTAAACGTAACTCGGTACAATCGTAGAAGTCACGAAGACTTTTGCAAACAATGTTACGTAATCACTTAAAGTTCTCTCGTACGAATGTTCTCATGCCGTGTTCACATAGAAAACCTTAAGAGACTTAACGTTGAACCGGTGACACATCCTAAAACTAATGAACTGGTCTTTTTGAACTATGAAAACTTTAAAATCCTTTTTCGGGCAAACACATTTTATATTAAAATAAATAATTTTCGCAGTTAGTGTCACTGTCGTTGGTATGATCAGTTGTAAGACATCCGGATCCGTTGACCTATTTATATTGAATAATTAAATTGTACTACGACTTTTGTAACTCTCTGTGTGTCTGTTATCGTCGGAACATATATGCGGGGGTTTGCATGTAAATTATGTCATCTCGTACGAGTCTACATCCAGGTGTTTGAATTTTTCATCGTTTGATGTTCTATGGGCAAAAATATTTCGAATAAATATGTTTATATTTGCCCGTTTATTATTGCATAATGGTGGTTATCAGTAAGACCGACAGATGGCAGCCGCATATAACAAGTGGCAGACACAAACAATTCAATCAGGGATAGTCTTTGTGATTGGTTGGGACTGACACACACGATTGACGTAATAGTTCACGTTTGTGGGCGAGAGTGTTATATAAAGAGGGTGTGATTAAGGCATTGACAGTTGCATCAACTCGAGGAGAGACGGAGAGAGGACAAACAGAGAAAAAGAAAGAAAAAGAAAAGAGAAAGCAACGCATCTTTTTCGAGTAGTCGCTACAACCGCACAAGAGCAACATGACGACGGTAAGTTCATTCACTTACTCTACTCATATTGTTACTATGACTTGTTAAGGATAACCAAAACGTAATTATCTAATGTATTTCGGAACATTTGAAATAAACATATTGTGTTAACTTATAGGGAAACAACACATTTGTGTGGATATAAACGAGCTAATAAAAACTAACAATTAATAATCAAGAATATTATGCCAACAGTTTCACAGTATAACCTTATTGAAGACGGGTATTGCCTTAATTCGATTTTATGGAAGGCAGTACATATTATTATTATGTTGCTTATTTATCTTATTTGACCCGTTATGTGTATATGTTCGTATGCCTTAAAATAAAAGAGGATACAAATAAATGACGAAATACAGCATGTTGTACACTAAAACGAACGATACGCTCAGTGCAATATATTACACCCATTTTCACCCAGAATTACAAAGTTATGTAATGTCGTGAACGATTTGTTGTAACTGTTGTTTTTGTGTAAAGTATTGAAGTTTAATTACATTTACAAACTTGAGGACTGGTATTTCTCTTTCTGAAAGTATTGTCTTTATGTGATAACTGAAACAAACTATGAGAAAATATTAATATGTAACATAAAATTATAGTAATGTCTGCTTCTAGAGAAAGCATCTATGCAGATGGCGATAAGGTTGAGCAATTACAAGATAACGCTGCAATAATAATATCGATATTACGTTACACATCACCATTATTTGATGAGCACATCATCCTGGTGTATTATGAATAATCTTTGAAACTTGGTCATTATCGGCACTGGGCGACGACATTAATATCCAGCGGCCAGGGGATTGAGACGCGAAATACCAGGCACCGCTGCACACAGAAATGAAATTCAATAAGCGACGTAGCATAGCTTCCAGTTAAACCAACGAACCACATACAAAAAGTTAAAACAGACAAATTGAATGCGCTGCTTGGCTACTGGATATACTAATAATACTAGGAAACAATTTTTAAATACTTCCAAGGAACGATTCCCAGAGAAAAAAACAGATTATAGATTATGAAATCGGCAATTCGGCAAACTGTGCTAGGGTCTGCGTTCGAACGCTTATTGCAAGAATAAATACGAATGTGACAGGCACAAAAAAAGCAATGAACTTCTAAACAACACACAAAACAATAATTCTTGGTCAAATGCACATGTCCCTATTTGGTATATTTATTCTGGATATGGCTATGCAACAATTAAGTAATGTTCGGCGAATGTGTTATCTTTTGTATGTTGTCGCACTGAGGCTACAGTTTCACTGGCTAAATCATAGTTATTTCCCTTCTGTTTCATTTCGAACCCATAAACAAGTTACTTGTTGACCCGAACAGTGCATAATAAGGCTCCATATTTTGGTTTTCGCCCAGAAATGAATATTTCTGAAATAAATCGAATACAAATTAAAATCTCCACTGATTCGATAGGCGTGATTCAAACCACTCGCTTGAAACTTACATCGGAAATAAATGGCGATACACAGTGCTTCAGTTTGCCGATTTAGGCGTCAAACAAATTACGTTTTTAATGTGTCTCATAAATGAGTAGGTTTCTGTCATCATCAATGCATATTTATATAGCATATATTGTAATGTATGTCATAACATGGACTGTGTCTCAGTTCCCCTTTAATACTAAATATGTTTTTACACCAGTATTTGTCAGAAATTATTTTTCATTACCGGTTCCTCAGTTTCTGCTGGCAAAATTTGACTAGTTTAGCAGTTAACTGTAACGTCGGATATTGTATACATTAACATAAAGGCAATGCGTAATTGAACATAAAGGACAGTAAATCACATGAGATGGATTGGATTTCATCCAAGCTGTTATACCAAACGGTGCAGGTATTTATCATTTGCAAAACTTTCATTGATAGAGATAGTGGTTCGATATAAATGGAGAGAAGTAAATCATATGTCATTATTGTACACGGATCGAGATATATAATCATTCAACTAATTCTCGAGTAGTGAGGAGAACATCAATGGTTTTAAATCATCCTACACCTATCAATGAAGGCCACATAGTTTGTATGCTTGTTAAACATAAATGAACCAATATGAAAATAGATTGCTGAACACAAATGTTTGTCTTCAGTTGCGGTATGCTTGTATTGCAGCTTGGAGCAGTCGTGCTACTGGTGATGTGTACTTTCGCCAGTCCAGCCTATGCCACAGCATTACCCGATGAAATCGCGAAGGACACCGCATGGGCAGACTACAAGACAGCTTTCCAGAAGGATTTCACCGACGCCAAGAAGGAGATTACGAGGTACTGCTTTGAATATATAATTGAGTTGCAACACTTTTCTGAACCAGCCGGTCGACCTCGGGTTGCTGTTGTATTCGAGGAATAGTAGTATGTGTATGTATTCCGAATGCTGTGGTCAGTTCGGAACATTAATTTATGCCAAGGATCAAAATTATAAATAATTTGTTATGATTACACCAATTGCGAACACATAAATTGACAAATGAAGTAAGTTCTCAAGATTTATATTTTGGAGACGCCGATGAAGTGGTTCTGTTTTATGTCCATTGGCTAACAAACTGTTAGTCTTTGTTTTCATATCTTCATGTTAACTGTTTAACAGGAACTTGTCCTGATATCATTTCCTCTTTACAGAATCCAAGTCAATTCCAAACAAGCCGAATGTAAATAACCTTGTCTTTTTCAGTGGTTACTTGATAATTGTCCGAGTTATTTTTCCGTTTCAATCGTTACTGAGCATTGTGCATTCACATTAAGACATTTGATAATTTAATAACTTTTTGAAGGCATTCCGTGGATGCGTCAAATGTCCCTTAGTGAGTGAATAATTCATTGTGTGTAAATTCTTGTAAGGATGTATATGTGTGTATGTGTGTGTGTGTGCGTGCGTGCGTGCGTGTGTGCGTGTGTGCGTGTGTGCGTGTGTGCGTGTGCGTGTGCGTTTGTGTGTGAGTGTGCGTGTATGCCTGTGTACATGTTTGTGTGTATGTGTGTGGGGGGAGTGTGTGTGTGCGCGCGCGCGCGTGTGTGTGTTATTGACAACATATTACCGAAACATGCGACATGACACAATTTTCTTCCATGTCCAGGTACTACGCCTGGAAGGATACCCTTACCAAGATAATGAAACACAACGCAGCAAATGGGCCCGGAAAATTCTCGTTCAAGATGGGCATCAATGAATATTCAGATTTGGTACGTATTTTTGTTTGAAGTTTGAACAAAAAATGCAAATAGTGAATGTGCGTACTATTAGTTCTCTACAAAACACCGGTACGATGTCTAGTAGATTTGGACCATCCCCAATGATACTTACCTTTCCAACCAAAACATACTGTTGAAGAATTAACGACTTCTGATCTTGCTCGAACGTGGACCGTGACGACCGTTATAGCATGCACGAACTACCAATTACTTTTAATCAAGTATGTTGTGTAGTCCATGTTATTGGCGACATGCAAATTGTGTAGGGGTACTAGCGTCGACCGTATTTTATTATTTGCACGTGAAGATTTTCAAAAGAAAAATATCTGGTTGTAACATAGACATGCGGAAATAGAAATACGAAACATAATTAAACCATCTCTCTCTCTCTCTCTCTCTCTATATATATATATATATATATATATATATATATATTCAATGCTCTAACAGCATGATGAATATTGGCAACACAGTTTTTACACTTTGTTAAATATTGATCCATCTCTCGAGTCAGAATGCCATGTTCTAAAAACTACGCTAACGAGCTCCCATTGTAACCACATTTTCGGCAGGCCCTTGATGTAGAGTTGACTCTTGCGCGTCCCTGTTCATGATTTTGCCTAACGATTATTTATAAAGTAAAAAAGTAGTGTTTTTCTATAGTGCAGTATCCAGTCCTCAGGACTGCTCAAAGCACTTTACACTTTACTCCCTCGTAGACATGTTCAATCGAACTACATCTCGACTTATCTGGCAGTTAATGCGCGAAGACTACCCGTACACAAATAACCACCGCTGCATGTAGCCAGGTACTCATGCAATCAGCTGAGTGAACTGAAGCAATGTAAAGTAAACGAACAGGATTCGAACCCGGGTTCTCTCAGTCGAAAGTCCGAAGTTTTTTATCGCCGCTCTATTGCGCTCCACACTTCTGTTGCCCCGCTGATTTCAGGTTTATGGGGATATAGGCGCAATAGAAGCTGATTATTTATTTTAGTTATTATTGTTAATGTTAATATTATTAATACTAGTAGTATCTTTATTTTCACAACAATCGGCACTAACTAACAATAGTTCGGATCACTTCGGTCAGCTCAAATGCATTGATAAGTTTTCCAATAAAGTTATTGTTTACCCAACCGACGTCGTTGATTTTGCAGACATCGAATGAGTATAAAACCTACTTGCTGGGATTGAAAATACCTTCAAAAGACAAGATCTGCGAACCTCCAATGTGTGAGGAGGAACCAAGCCCAGAGGTGTCCAGCAAAAGTCGAATCGCCCGGTCAATTCCCAACAGCATCGACTGGAGAAAGCATGGTTACGTCACACCCGTTAAAAATCAGGTACACTGTCAATCTAACAGCCCCGCGGACTCGTTCGGGTGTTTCCATGATATTTATTTTTTCCGTTTGTGCTAAATTATATGTTTTCCTCTTGGTTCCCTGTCTGCCAGGTGTGATGCTAGCATCGATACTGATCCTTGGTTCCCTCTCTGTCAGGTGCGAGGCTAGCATTGATACTGATCTTTGGTTCCCTGTCCTTCAAGTGTCAGGCTAGCATCGAAACTGATCCTTGGTTCCCTGTCTGTCAGGTGCGAGGCTAGCATCGATACTGATACTTGGTTCCCTGTCAGTCAGGTGTGAGGCTAACATCGATACTGATCCTTGGTTCCCTGTCTGTCAGGTGTCAGGCTAGCATCGATATTGATCCTTGGTTCCCTTTCTGTCAGGTGTGAGGCTAGCATCGATACTGATCCTTGGTTCTCTGTCTGTCAGGTGCGAGGCCAGCATCGAACCTGATCATTGGTTCCCTGTCTGTCAGGTGCGAGACTAGCATCGATATACTGATCCTTGGTTCCCTGTCTGTCAGGTGTCAGGCTAGCATCGATACTGTTCCTTGGTTCCCTGTCTGTCAGGTGTGAGGCTAGCATCGATACTGATCCTTGACTTATGTTTGTTTCGGTTCTGTCTCTTTCCCGTCACTGATTATTCTAGCACTGCTCTCTCTCTCAACCAATCATCTCCCCCTCTATATTTTGTTATTCTTCTCCACTTCTCCCCAATCCCTCCAAATCTATCTTTACACAATCCTCCCATCGCTGACTAGGTCGTCCTCGCCTCCATTTCCCTTCCCCTCTTCGGGTGTTCTTTGCCAACCCTTCTAGTCCCATTCTCTCCACATGTCCAGCCCACTTTAGATGACTCCTCAACATTCTTCTTAATACTTTCTTTTACACCAACCTACTCTCTCAGCTCCACCATTCTTCGCTTGTCGATTCTCTCCACCCCGCAATTATTCTGTGCTAGTTAGTTATGCAAATATGTAGTTCTCTATGTGAATATATGTGAATGTAAGTGAATATATTTGATATGCAAGTGAAATGGCCATTTGTTGATTTAGGTGAATCTATCAACTTCAATGATGTCACCATTCTTAAATTAATACCAACATAAAATAATCTGTAAATTTGTTTACCAGTTATACGCATTTAATTTGATTTGAGTCCATAATTTGTAATGTGACTAATACCGCTCAAGCTAAAACGCATACTTCTGCGAAGCTATCTCAGGTATGAAAGTATACAATTTCGGTAGAATGAGTATGCTACCACGTACGCTATAATAGCCAACTGAACGGTAACATACCCAAGTGCTACCATAGCCACGTCCAAACCCACACTATTATTTCAACACAGCACTGAGCGAGACTGCCCACGAAATGCTATTGAGTTGACTCGAACTCACGTAATTTCTCGCGTTGTTTCAGGGCTACTGCGGGTCTTGCTGGACGTTCTCATCGACTGGTTCGATGGAAGGACAGAATTTCAAGAAGACGGGCAAACTGATCGGACTGTCTGAGCAGAACTTGATTGATTGTTGCGGTCCGAGATACGGTAGGGTGTAGTTCGGTTTGCGACCAGGTAGAAAAACACACATGTATACATATAAGAATTATCGTAACGTAGGGCGTCATATGTCCCTGAGTACATTCCCAAGGTATACGAGTAACGCTACAAGAAATCGATTTTCGTCATCTAAATTCCGGAATGAGCCATTAAAAAGCAAGTTACGTTGAATAAATGAGGAAAAAAAAATAGTAGCGTTACGTTTCTTCCGAAGGATCGTTGATTCATCTTTGAGAGTTTGGCTTCCGAGATGTAAACCGCAAACATGTACTCACGCACGCATGCACACACACACACACACACACGCATACACACACGCACACACACGCACAAACGCACAAACGCACAAACGCACAAACGCACAAACGCACAAACGCACAAAAGTGGTAACTAACTTGCACTGTTCTGAAGGGGGCCACGGCTGCAACGGGGGTTGGATGACTTCCGGGTACAGATACGTTATGGCCAACGGAGGCATCGACAGGCCGTACTACTACGAAGGGCGGGTAAGAATACATATCACATTTGTAGACTATCACGATGCCGACAACACACACAATATGATATTATTAGCTAAATGCGATAACACATTGGTGCTGTTACAAAGAGTATATATGTAAGGCGGTATGCAACATGTAGGAAGCTAGAAGATTTAGCAACGTATCTATGGACAACATGTACGGAGTTAGAAGATCTAGCAACGTATCTATGGACAACATGTAGGAAGCTAGAAGATTTAGCAACGTATCTATGGACAACATGTAGGGAGTTAGAAGATCTACCAACGTATCTATGGACAACATGTAGGAAGCTAGAAGATTTAGCAACGTATCTATGGACAACATGTAGGGAGTTAGAAGATCTAGCAACGTATTTATGGACAACATATAGGAAGCTAGAAGATTTAGCAACGTATCTATGCACAACATGTAGGGAGTTAGAAGATTTAGCAACGTATCTATGGACAACATGTAGGGAGTTAGAAGATCTAGCAACGTATCTATGGACAACATATAGGAAGCTAGAAGATTTAGCAACGTATCTATGCACAACATATAGGAAGCTAGAAGATTTAGCAACGTATATATGGACAACATGTAGGGAGTTAGAAAATCTAGCGGCATAGCTATGGATGATTTCCTATTATATGCTCCCAACCCAAACCCCTAAAAAATGTGAAATGTTTTGAACACGTCTCAAATATGCTGCAAAGTCGCAAGGAAAGAGTAATCCATCGGCTCGTCATGTCATACATATTGCAATGTCAGAGTTTTTAAGAGCAAACTGAAGACGCACTATTTTAGAGCAGCGTACAGGTAAGTTATTAATTTTTTGCAATTTAAATACTTTTAGCTTTTACATAATAGTTATATTATTATTATCTCCTGTTTCTATTTTTCTTATTTTTTACTATACCACTGTTTTACTGTGCAGAACCATCTACTGTAAAACAATACAGCTCTCTATCTGCTTGTAAGTCAACTAGCGAGCCAACTGGGATGGTTTGTGAATTTAGATTTCTTCGAAGTTCTTCCGGGTGAGAATCTAGGGAGGTCACAATTTCAAAATGGCAGTATCGGCAGCACAGCGTACGAGTACCGCCCTCATTCGCATTTGATGCGTTTAATTACAGATGAGGCTACGTGTCATTCGATCTCCCAATTGTCGCCAAGTGCTACAGATATCGTCAACTTGTTGTATCCAGATATAAAATCCCGATTTGTCAAGAAATTAGTGTCAAACGTTACACTGATAAAATAAAAATAGACAGATGTGGTTACGTTCTAACGAATATAATATAAAGAGCGAGACAGATTTCCGCTATCGGCAGAGTGCTCGTTTAGCATGTCTGGGATGGCACTGTACAAAGGAAAACGTTATTCGAAGTTATTGTCAGACAGTCTGCAAACGAACGCTGTTATTGTATTACGAACTCGGTGCTTACCACTGTGATTGCAGCATTGTTTTCCTGGTAATTACAGCAAGGACCCTGTCGGTTCAGACGCCACCTTGTCGCTGGCACTTGCCGGTCGTTCAAAAAGGTGTACGCTAGCGAGGCAGCGCTGAAAAGGGCCGTCGCCACTGTAGGTCCCATTGCTGTAGCGGTCGACGCCGGACAACCGTCATTCAGGTATTATTAGTGAAGATCGATGTCTATGTTTTTCTTATCGAATTTTCTTCGTTATGTCCATAAACTTTCACACACGCATGCACTTGTACACACGCACGCATACACACACAAACACACGCATGCATGCACGCACGCACGCACACACACACACACACAAACACACACACACGCGCATGCATACACACACGCACACACACACACATCCTCCCACACACACACACACACACACACACACACACACACACACACACACACACACACACACACACACACACACACACACACACACACACACACACACACACACACACACACACACACACACACACACACACACACACACACACACACACACACACACACACACACACACACACACAGTACGTGCATGCGTCCTTGTCCCGGTAATAACATGGATGTTACTGTTATTAGTTCCTACCGTTCCGGGGTGTACTACGATCGGAACTGCAGACGTGCGAATCATGCAGTGCTAGTCGTCGGCTATGGCACCAATTACTATGGCCAGAAATACTGGCTCATTAAGAACAGGTAATTGCATCAAACCAAAGGTTTTCTTTGCACTCTGCTTCTCTTTCTAATTTTACTTCGCAAGCCTGAATAGTTTCTTTAATGTATAACATAGCTCCAATTCTCTTTGTTCCTATTCATTCTTTCTTATATATCTGTGGTGGACCATGATTTAGTTATGCCTATTATGTGAGTGTCAGTATCTTCTATCGCAACGCTTAGTTAGCTTGTTTTATTTGTATGCTCTTTGTATTTAAGAAAACTCATTTGTATCCACGCGACAGTGCCCCCACTAGACGTTTTGATATGTGCTCCGTTCAGGTTGTAATAAGGTGAAGTTACGGAGACGCGCCGGCGAAAAAAATTCAACATCACCCCCTCCCTCCTATCACCGACACATCAGCTCAATTCACGACGGCGAGGCAGCGAAAAAATGTCTACTACACCATTTGGTTATGATGCCAGTGGAGGTTTTTGTTCCCCCAGACTCGCTTTCTGGATCCACCCCTGAAATCGACTGTTCGTGACATTGTGTGTGTTTTCTACGATTGTCTTGAGCTACGATCAGTTGATGAAGTTTGCGTAATAATCAAATACAATTTGTCATGACAGACGTCCGGTACGAAGGTTTCGGAAACCACATTCTGCGTATCTGGGTACCTAGCACAAACCAGAGTAAGGGTATTGTTGCTGGTCCAATATAATAGCGTGTTCCTTTTGTTTGCAGCTGGGGCACGTCGTGGGGCATGAACGGGTACATGATGATGGCCCGAGACGCCAACAACATGTGTGCGATCAGCACACATGCGTATTATCCGATTGTGTGACAACATACGTACAGACACAACGGATTCGTTCGTCGTACATCGAGATAGTTCGTTGGAAGACGGTCGAACGATTTTACCATCAGATCATCTGATGTGATGCGTTAGTTTAATGATCCAAGCAAGTGCAATATATTTAAATGCTTTGTGTGGATTTGGAAACCTACCGTACAAATAAACAGGTAATGATGTAATACAACATGCTACAATAAAACCATCTGACGATCACCAATTATTGAACTTCTGTGTTGACATCATTTTATGTGTATAGCCTGCTTACTTTCATTGATACGTGTATTATCGTACTAAACACAACGAGCATGGTTTGTGGTGTACAGAAACTGAAGTAAACCAAAATCTAACATGTTGGATGGCGACCATCTTGAATTAAAATAATAATAGCAATAATATTTTATTTTGTTAAGCGCCACATCAAATATTGTTCACAACGCTTTACAACAATATACAAATGTATGTTAAAATAATGCATTTGAATAAAAAACAATATTTGTTATATCATAGATAAAATGAACTAATAATAATAGTAATTAAGACAATAAATATAATAGAAGTGTAAAAGGAATGTGATATAAAATATCATAAAATAAGAATTATTTATGTAATCTGGCGATACGACACGTGTAAGTAATTAATTATTTGACTCTGAAATGTTTTGAAATAGACACCAATATCATGTTTTTTATATTGTGTAAAAGTAGAGATACTTGGATAGATGAATTTCATGGCAGCTATTTTGTATTTCAATATGGTCGTCATCTAAAAATAATGCAAGTGGCGCAACTGGACCTTGACCTTGAAACATATTGATCAGGCATGGATTCCTTATATGAATTCCTCAACATCAAGAGCCACTAATATTATGTTCGTAATACCTATATGCAGGGCAGTTATTTTGAATGTCAACATGGCCGTCCTCTGAGCATATAGCCTATGGCAGAAATGGATTCATTGACCCTGAATTTTTTTTTTTATACTACAAAGAACATGTTTACATGTTGCTTAAGCTCTGACCTATTTGTATGACGATTTTCCATGGCGGCCATCTTGATTTTCAATATGGCCGTCATCCTTGGTCAATGCTTATGACAGAAATCGATCATTTTCCCTGGATATGTTGGTTTTGGCTCCAAGATCATGTTTCGATGTTGTTTAGAAACTGGTATACGTGCATAATGGATTTGCGTGGCGGCCTTATTAAAAATCAAGATGGTGGTTGTCAATAGGAATGCGAACCTAGCTTTTTTATGAACCTACATCTCATAACTCCGTCAGTGCCAATGTTCATGCTTTTGTCAAAAAGTGCACAATTCTTCAAATAACAGTTACCGTTGAGAGTCGATTCAAACATTCAATACGGGGGTGCGGTATCTGATAAACCAGAGCTTAGGGATACACAACACGTCAATGCGTTATCTACCTATAATTGACCTAGCGTATGCGGGTAGGTCAACATTTCCCTTTTGGACGTAAAACATATTGTGCGCGTAATACGTAATACATAATTTAACCATCGCAATAACTACGCTCGCGCGAAAAAAAACGTCGCTAAAAAGTTCTGCCCGTGTTTTATTTTATTTTATTTTGGAAGGAATACGGCATTTTGACCAGGGTGTTAGTCGAACTATGACGATAATATCACGATAGCTGTAATTACTATGATACTTTCGCTATAGTATCATGACAAACGCGATTCTATCGCGATAGTATCGTGGAAGCTAAATACGCTTACATTTCAATTTCACTTGATGTCAGTTAAGCAACCCAACCAAATTGACAGGTGGCGCCATCGATGGCAGTTGCAGTCAGTTGCTTCACAATGGCGATCCGTGAGGATTGCAGATTTTATGGACAGCTGTTGACGTTGGATCGGTGAACTCGGTATACACCTGTATAAGTAAACATTACATAACGAAGTTTAAACATCACGTCTGTGAATAGTATTGCAGCGACACAATAAACCTAATGATGGGTCTGGTAACTAACGTTACTAACGATAGTTCACTGCACTATCGTTTGCTAAATGTACTGTCAATAGCATTGTATCGCTGCATTGATTACAGCTATGCATGGATAGTTTGATGTCTCGTTACAACCCTAATTATGACCATGTATCTCGCATTGAGGCGGACATCATTCAACTGCACAAAACAATCTGCCCAGGTAAACTACGTTTTTTCTCGTGTTCTTGTATATAACATAGAGTTATTTTGTAGTATTGCGACACTCCATCGTGTTAGTGATTTATGGTAAACGATAACATAAGAATGATTACACAGAGTAAGATTAAGATGAGAATGAAGAGATCCAACCTGTAATTACAAATATCAACATCAAGGAAGGACCGTTTGCATGAGACGAGAAGATCAAGAAATCCCTGAATGATGGAAAGAGCTGCGGGGATGATGGCATGGCATCTGTGGTTTTAAAACACTGCAAACTGGACAAAATTATTGTAGAATTTGGCAACAAAACTTTTATTGAAAAGGAGGAACCGCTACAACTTTTAGTTCTGAACATTATTCTGATACCAAAGAATGTTGATTTATTCATATGAGGGAATCACAGGGACATTAGCTTGAGCTCCATTGTTGCAAATACATTCAACAAGATGATATCAAACTGAATACGTCCTGAAATTCACTACCACCTAAGAGTCAATCAGAATAGATTTTCTGGACAGGGAGGACAACAGTATGCCACATGCTAACCAACCTTGAGGAGATTAATAGAAGGAATTAGAGCAAATAATCTTCGTGGAGTTATAAAGTAAAGTAAAAGGTAAGTTCTTATATAGCGCAGAATCCAGTCGTGAGGACTGCTCAAAGCGATTTATACTTTACTCCCTGGCTGATCTATTCAATCGAACAGCATCTCGACTTACTTCTATGGGAAGCATTCAGTCACGCTGCAATTAATGCGCGAAGACTACTCATACACAGATATCCACCACTGTTTATACCCAGATACTCATTCATACAGCTGAGTGAACTGAAGCAATGTAGAATAAACAAACTGTCTTAAGGTTCGACACCGCCGCTTAGGATTCGAACCCGGGTTCTCTCAGTCGACAGTCCGAAGCTCTTACCGCTGCGCTACTGTGTTATAACATTCGTAGACTTCCGTAAAACTTCTTATTCGGTTCATCGTGACAAGATGATGAAGATTGTTGAGGCCTACGGTGTTCCAAATTAGCTGGTAACACAACAGCTATGTCCAACGTGTACAGGAATGTGCGTACGGTACAATCACCGGATGGAGAAACTGAGCTTTTTGATATCATGGCGGGAGTTCTACAGGGTGACACGCCAGTGCCATATCTCGTCGTAATAGTCCTTGACTATGCACTGCGGCGAGCAATAGACGGAAGAGATGAGGAACTGGTATTCACAAAAAGCAAATGTGTTAAACCCAAGATAATCACATTTGTCTTTGCTGATGATACTGCGCTTCAATCACAAGTGACCAATCAGGCACAGGAGCCTCTGACACGAATGGAATAATCATGTGTAAGGATTGGTTTAAAGATCAATCCTTAAACAAATACAAATATATGGCATTCAACCAATCAGGAAACACCAGGATCGTTGCCAGGGTAGGAACTGTTTTGGAACTGTTTTGGAACAGGTTGAAGACTATACCGGCTCCTATAAAAGACAAAGACATCAAAACCAGGAAAGCAATGGTGTGGAGAGCACTCAACCAACTGATCCTAGTATGGAAATCGTCACTCCCACGCAAAATCACACAACGACTGTTTATTGCAACAGTAGAATCTGTGCTCCTCTACGGGTGCTAATCATGGACAATGACGACAAAACTTGATAAACTAGACGTAATAATGTACGAGTGTTATCAAATATATGATTTATTAGTAGGGGAACGGCGTGCAAAACGGGCCCCTTAAGCGAGATTTGCCAAAAAGTTGACATACTCTAACATTTTTTCTCAACGGAATTTGTTTGACAGTAGGGGGCGCGACTCCGTTGCTTGACCCTTGCGTGCTGAGCTGTCTTTTCGTTGTTTACGTGTTATTGTACTAACTGTTTATCTACGACACTGCGCATGTAAGAACATGAAGATGTATGAGTGGTGTTGGCTCGTGTGGTGTCTACCATTTATCACGACTCAGGCGACGTCCAACAAATCCCCCTTCCCACAATTGTGTTTGGCAACGCACAGTCGTTACGCGTTTACAAACATCATGTACAACTGTTCATACAGAGAAGCTTGTATACCGACTGTCTGCGAAACCTGGATTAACAGCTGCATACCCGATAGTGAAGTACATTTGGATGGCTACGAATTACTGAGAGCAGACAGGACATGCGAGTCAGGCAAGAACAGAGGAGGAGGTGTGTGCCTACATATACATATATATATAATAATGTACAACCTATAAAATCTACGATCAAATGTGTACCCCAGATATTGAACTACTCACGCTTTCTCTGAGGCCTTTCTACCTGCCCAGGGAATTCACGAACCTTATTTTGTGCAGTGTTTACGTCCCGCCTAAAGCTAACTGCAAGTCCGCCGCTGACGTCACAGCGGGGTCGGTGTCTAGACTCCAGTCAAAATACCCTGATGCACCCGGCGTCATAGTGGGCGACTTTAACACATGCACCCTGGATGGCGTACTGCCGTCCTTTCAGCAGCAGGTGACCTGTCTCACCCGTCACAACGAAACAATTGACCTGTGTCATAGCTCAGTGGAAGACGCATACACCTCACAGTGTCTTTATCCCCTGGGGCGGGCAGATCATAACATTGTTCATATACTGCCCAAATACCGTCAACAACTTAAACGTGTTCCGCATGTCAAACGGCAAGTCAAGGTGTGGACTACAGACGCAGTAGAATAGCTGAAAGGTTGCTATACCTGCACAGACTGGCATGTCCTCTTCGAGGGCACCCATGACATAACTGAGCGTGCCGATATTGTCACTAGCTACGTTAAAATGTTGTAAAAACTTCATCGTCCCAGAAAAGACTGTCACTGAATACTCTAACAACAAACCCTGTATCACACAGAGTGTAAAGAAGGCAGTGATCAACAAACAGAAAGCCTTCGAATATCGAGATGCCGCTGCCATCAGAGAGGCCAAGGCAGTATTTAGGGCAGAAATTGGTTGTGCCAAATCAGCCTTTCGAGACAAAGTTGAACATCAATGTCAGACCATGAACACTCGTGAGGCCTTTAGAAACCTCACAGCGATGGCCGGTATTGGTAGTGACAACCAAAATATAAGATCTTATACAATGCTTGATGCTATAGAGCTAAACAAATTCTATACTCGCTTCGACAGCAAGGACTTTACATCCAAGTGCACATAGCTTCTGGCAACCATCCCCTCCCCAGGAGAGACCATCATCTCCGAAGACAACTTCACCCGCCAGTTCAAGAGGACCAATACAAGGAAAGCGTCTGGGCCTGATAATATATCGGGCCATCTTCTCCGTTCATGTGCTGAAGAACTGGCGCCTATGTTCTCAAAACTGTTCCAGGACTCTGTAAATACCGGCATCATTCCACATCTCTGCAAACTATATCCGTATCCTCTTCATAGATTTTAGTTCGGCTTTTAATACTATGCAGCGCCACAATATGATTGAAAAGCTTCTCGCCCTGCAAACACCCCCGAACTTCATTCACTGGACGCAACTTTCTCAGCAACAGACCCCAACACGTGAAGGTTGGCAGCAACATCTCCCCAACATCATCACAAATACCTTGGCGTCCCAAGGATGTGTTGGGAGTTCCATTCTATACTCACTGTATCCCAATTACTTAAGAAGCGAAAGTGACTCTAATGTATTGATTAAATAATCAGACGACGCAGCAGGAGTGGCGTGCCTGAATGGATCAGATTCGTTCCACACGTATGAGAACTCTCTGTCCGTGATCTCAATGTGGTGCAAAAACAACTCCCTAGAACTAAATGTGCGCGAAACAAAGAAATGCCAACTGTACGAACTCAGCGTGCCCTGAAATCGTTCATTCCATCTTCTATCAAGTTCATGAACCAGTCATAGATGCATCACATCATTGATCAATGCTATAACTGTCTTTTGATATTGCTATATTGTTTTAGCATATTTATTCATACAGTTTTAATGTGTGTAATTGATTTACTATTGCTGGCATGTCATGACCGAATGATTTTCATGGTTCATGATTGTACCATTATATATGTACAACACTCAGTATTACTAATTAGCAACTGTCTACATACTTGATTCTGTTATGTACATACCGTAATGTGATTTAAATACTATGTTTAATTATGCTCCCTCCTCAGTGCAAATGTTTTTCCTCTTTGTGGACAAATAAAGTTATTATTATTATTATTATTGACTTCCGCACCTTATTGATGGTGAGGCAGTGGAGGTAACGGACACCTTCAAGTATCTTAGTGTAACACTTGATAATAAACTGACGTTTGGCCCCCATTTAAAGGTGGGTAAAACGTGCCAGCAGAGACTGTACCTGTTAAGGAAACTAAGATCGTTTCATGTCCAACCAAAACGTCTGCTCAAGTTGTACAGGAGCATCATAGAATCAGTGTTGACATATTGTAGTATCTGTTTCTTCCCTGCTTTGTCTGTCTCAAACAAAAACATGCTTCTTCGCATCTGCAAAATTGCTTTAAAGATCATAGGCATTCCCACACTGCCTGTCTCTCAGCTGTGTGAACGCATGTTGATCAGAAAACCACGTGCAGTTGCCAATAACCCTGTCCATCCACTGTACACAGAGATTGACCTTCTTCCGTCTCAAAGACGATATAGGTTCAAAAACAACTTCGTTCTCCAGGCCATAAGTCACCTAAACAAACTGTGAGTTAATAAACCATCACATGCAAACCGTCCGTTAAAATATATATATTATGCACTAACTACTCTCACGGTTGTATTACTATTATAAAGTTGTTTCTTGTATGAACGACGTTAAACTATGTTTACTAACAATACCTTGTATTCTCTATATGCTCAGCAAGCAGACGAACATTATCCCATGTAAGCCTATATGTTATTATTGGACAATAAAAGCGTATTGTATTGTATTGTATTTTCTCCACTTATCTGACCACACCTGTGCTAAAATTTAGTGTATCGCTGTTAAAATCACTGTATCTACACGGGGTTTCAGAACACCACCCGACTTTTGACACGCTAAAAAGTTGCGTTTAAAACGGGCCCCCTGTACATCCATTAGTATTATTTGGTTATCATCACACATTTTACAAACAAATTGTGCCCACTCGGACCCTATTCACGCCGCATATTATACACATCTTATCCTTTCTTCCTCGTCCTTACTGTCCGAAAACAGTTGTTGCATTATTGTGTCAGGATGCACCCAGTTGTCTCGCTTGATTTCGAAGCTTCGATATATTATCGCAGTGGCATAGCGAACGATCTCTTCCTTCCCGTGTAGTTCCACTCGTGCAACGCTAAGCGGCCCGCACACCAAGGAGACTCGCTCGCGGTCGAGACTCGTTTTCGATGCGTCTCGATCGCGTCTGGAGCATCTCGTCTCAACGAGCATCTCGTCTCAACTCGTCTCCTGCGAGTTTCGAGCCAATCTCAGGGTGACGTGCCCGCACATCAAGGAGACACGAATGCGTCTCGAGGCAAGACGGCCAATGCGCGCGCGCTCATGTTAGCAAAGGTCAAAAAACAAAAAGGCAGGTGTTTCCATGTGTAGAAGAAGAACAGCAATATTCGACTTTTTCTGCTAGTTTTAAAAGATGGGAATTAAACTTATTTCTTGTGAAAATGTTAAAGTTAATATTTAATTAAATATAATATTTATTTATTTTTCAACTGTCCGCTCCCGTATATTATGCAATTTTTTCCGTATGGAAATCAACAACTTTGAATGTATTCTTCGCATCGTGGAGCCTCATATGAGGAAAAGGAATACCCATTGTTTGTGAATGATTGTGTACGTTTATTGAATATCATGATTATGTATTTATATAGTTGTCACCATGCAACATAACGGTCAGTTACCTAAAAGTCAAGTTCCATCCGGTGTCTACCTACGGATAATGTCCAACTAAAATAGTGCCAATGTTAACATCCCCTTTTCTTTTAAGACAATATTATTCTTAAGAATGTTCATATAGCAAATTAATGCAGGTAGTTATAGCAGAAATGTCTTAACCAGAAACGACAATGCAATTACTAAACTAACAGTTCAACGACCTATTCTCTGAAGCGAGTCAGTTTCACAACTTCTCGTCCAGATCGCGTTCGGTATGACTGCGAAGGTTCGTCGCTGGCTTTCGTCGTGTTGTAGGTGTTTGGTGATTGAAGAGTCTCGGGCGTACGTTGATCTGTTGTCGCTACGGATGTCTCGTTGCTCGGAGGCTCGATCCTGATGTCATCGGGTTGTTGTTCGTATAATGGCTTCAAGAGCACCCGATTTCGTCGAATCAAATTTCCGTCGTTTTCGACTGTATACGATCGCTCGTTCAGTTGATCAACAACTCGTCCGTGTTTCCATCTCCTGTTTGCGTCCACCATGTCCTTGATCAGGACAGGTGCTCCGAGCTGTATTTGCGACAGATCTCGGGCATGTTTGTTGTACTGATGCTGTATTTTGAGACGTCTGCGCTGTTTCTCCGCTCGCACAGCTGCAGTTGTTGTCGGGTTGAAATCCTGTCGTACTTGCGGGATTACTGATCTGGTGGTCCTGTTCATAAGTCTCTGTACAGGACTTGTCGTCATTTTGGTTGTCGGCGTGTTGCGGAACTCAAGCAGGCCAAGATATGGATCCTCTGCTCTTTTTAACAGTCTCTTCGCTATTTTTACCGCAGACTCAGCTTTTCCGTTCGACTTGGAATGATACGGCGAACTTTACGTCTCGGTGAATTTCCAGGCTTCGCTGAACCTACGAAATTCTTCACTTGTGATCTGGGGACCGTTGTCTGATTGTACAACTTCTGGTATGCCATGTCTTGCGAATTGTTGTTTGCATGCCTTGATAACGGAAGTTGCTGTCGTCTCGGTCAGTTCCTCGAACTCGATGAAGTCGGAATAGTAGTCAACTAGGACTAGATAGTTCACTCTGTTATAGGTGAAGATGTCAACTCCCACTTTCGACCATGGCTTATCAGGTATGAAGTGCTGACGAAGCGTCTCCTTCTGCTGAGATGGCGCATCTCTTTGACACTTGTCACACCTTTCTGCAACTTCTTTGATGTCGGCTCTGAGACCCGGCCAGAAGATTGCATATTGTGCTCGTCTCATCATCGCAGCGTTTCCGGAGTGACTGACGTGCAGACGGTTCAGCAGTTCTCGCCGTAGAGCTTTTGGAATGATGATTTGAGATCCCTTATATATGATTCCATCGTGCACGGTGAGTTCATCTCTGAATGTCCAGTATGGCCTTGTTTGTATAGGACTGTTCTGTATCTCGTCTGACCATCCTGTCATGATAACTCTGGCGAGCTCCATCAAATCGTCATCATGTGCAGTGGCTGTCTTTATATCTTGGTAGCGGATATCGGTGACTCGTTTGTCATCGCTTGCATCGCTTTTTCTGAAGCTCTCAAGTAGTTCTTCTGTGACTTTCATCTGGAAGACTTGCTCCCGTGGCAATTCGTCGGGTTGAGTTGTGCTGTTTCGCAGCCTTGACAGCATGTCGGCCACCAACTGTTCGCGTCCCGGACGATATTGGATCTTCAGCGTATATCGCTGCAGTGTCAACAGCATGCTTTGCAGTCGTTTCGGTGCGTGTAACAATGATTTGAGCCAAATCGTTTCAAGAGGCTTGTGGTCCGTGTGCACTGTTACATCTGAGTGTCCGAATATGTACTGATCGTATTTTCTTGTAGCAAACACGATTGCCAAGCATTCAAGTTCGATGGGTGCATAATTTCTCTCACTTTTTGTCAGCGAGCGAGATGCAAATGCGATCGGTTTGTCATTCTGCATCAGCACCGCCCCGAGTCCAACAGTGCTCGCATCGGTCTGCAAGACTACTGACTTCTTTGGGTCGAAATAGCCTAGCAACTGCTCGGACGTCGTCAGTTCCTTGATTTGATCCAAGGCAGTCTGTTGTTCTGTTTCCCACAGGAAGTCTGCGTCCTTGTGGATAAGTTTTCGTAGTGGTTCAGCCACGCTCGACAGGTTGGGTATGAACTTGGCGAGATAGTTGGTGTACCCAAGGAAGCGTCGTACTTCCTCTGCATCCTTCGGTTGTTTCATGCTTTTGATCACGTTGACTTTCTCTGGATCCGGTTTTACTCCTTGCGGTGTGAGGACGTGACCTATGTACTGTAGCTCGGTCATGTTGAAGCGACATTTTGCTTTGTTCAGCTTCAGGTTGATGTTCCTCGCTCGCTCCAGTAGCTCGATCAGGTTTCTGTCATGATCTCGACGCGCCTCAGCCTGGGTGTCTCCGCATCCGTAGATCAGAATGTCATCGGCAACTACTGTTACACCCGTGAGATTCTCTAGGGCATTTGTCAGTCTGCGCTGGAACTCTTCTGGGCTCGACTTGATTCCAAACGGCATTCTCTTCCATTTGTAGCGGCCGTATGGCGTCCAGAACGTCGTCAGCTGACTGCTGCGTTCTGTGACTTTGATTTGCAGGAACCCATCTTTTGCATCGCATAGAGAGAATATCTTCGCATTCGTCAGTTGCGGCAGGACGTCATCAATGGACGGCATCTGGAAGTGATTCCGTCTGATCGCTTTATTCAAATCAGAGGGGTCCACACATATCCTGATCGTGCCATTCGGTTTGCGCACCGGCTGCATGTTCGAGATCCATTGACTTGGCTCCTCGACCTTCTCAATAACATTTAGTTTCTCTAGTGTCTCGAGTTTCGTTTTTACATCTGCCTTCATTGACAGTGGTATTTTTCTAGGTCGGTTTTGCACTGGTCTCACATTTGGATCAAGTTCAATGTCATATTCGCCAGGCAAGCAACCCAGTCCTTTGAACACATCATTGTATTGTTCGATTGTTTCGTACAAGTCAGTTATTTCTGGTGTGTTGTCAAGCATGTGCACGTTTTCATTTATTAACAACAATCCCAACTCAATGCAAGTGTCAAGAGACAGCAACGACATGTTCTTGGTTGGAGTGATTTGGAACAAGAACGAATGTTCTTTTGACGTATGGAGGTTGAGTTTGCAGGTGCCCATTGATTTTACTTCTGTGCCGTCATACATTGTTAGTGTTGCTGTGCTTTCTCCCATTGTAGGCTTCTCCAACTTTCGGTAGTCGACATAGCTGAGGATGTTGCATGTGGCTGCTGTGTCAAGTTGAAAAGACAGTTCAGTTTGCCTTTCTACGCCAGATGGCGATACTTGTATTTTAGCAACAAGCTTACGATCCTGTTTGTCAACCTTGACCTTCAGTACTGATTCGTCTGAGTCGTTTGCGTCGTTTACCAAATGTACGGTCTTCGACGATCTGCATATTTTCTCGTAGTGGTTCGCTTTGTGGCACTTTCTACATTTTTTTCCGAACGCCGGGCATTTTTGCTTCTCATGCATGTAGCCGCATTTGCTACATTTGTATTGACTAGCTTTGTTTGGTCGAGCTTCACGTTTGTCGTAGTTCGATTTTTTCCACCTTGTCTTTGTCTCGACAGCTTGCACTGTTTCCTGTTGCACAGTTTCTTTCAATGCTTGCATATATGTGGCTGCATCTTCTGCCGCTCTGCATCGCTGTAGCGCTTTTTCTAGTGTTAGTGTGCCGTCAGCTTGTTCGAAGAGTCTACGACGTGTGCGTTTATCATTCAAGCCCAACATTAGTGCGTGCAGCACCATATCGTCGTACAGCGGACCGAAGTTACAATCACGAGCTAGTTTACGCAATTGTGTGACAAATTCGTCGATAGTACGATGACCTTGTTTCTGAGTAAACAGTTTGTGACGCGTGACAAGCAGATTAACTCTTGGTTTACAGAAATCGTCGTATTTCGTCATCACTGTCTGGTAGCAGTCTTTGCTTTCAGCTGCCTCGAATTTGAAATTCTCATAAATGTCGTTTCCATTTTGGATACTTTTTTTTCTAATTGCTTCTACTCACTCAGATTCACTATGTCTATGTCTTGCCATCCCGTTATTCTGACACCATGTTTGTGAATGATTGTGTACGTTTATTGAATATCATGATTACGTATTTCTATCGTTGTCACCATGCAACATAACGGTCAGTTACCTAAAAGTCAAGTTCCATCCGGTGTCTACCTACGGATAATGTCCAACTAAAATAGTGCCAATGTTAACACCCATCATATTATTTCAAATGTCACTTCAGGTACATAAAGTTCATGGTCAAGGTCGAGGTCAAGGTCAAATGTCAAGTGGCGCACCATGTCGAATAGGTGGTGAACTATGTAACTAGGTCAATAAGCGCCCCTTGCTGGAAAACGATGACACAGTACTGCTTAATTTCGTGCCTCTTACATTTTTCTAAGAAGCACGGGAATAGGTGTTGAACTAAATAAATACGTCAAGTAGAACCCCCTTACGGAAAACGTGTGAAAGACTTAAATTCGTGTCTCTTCTGTGGAGAACAACACAAATAAGAAAATAGTAACATTAAATAGGTAATTGCGCATGCTCAATATTGTGTTTTTATGAGGCTATGTCTACTCTGTACTCAGCGCATGTAGTTTCTACTCTGCAGTCTGGGCGTGTA
Organism: Paraescarpia echinospica; assembly: GCA_020002185.1. Classification (NCBI taxonomy): domain Eukaryota; kingdom Metazoa; phylum Annelida; class Polychaeta; order Sabellida; family Siboglinidae; genus Paraescarpia; species Paraescarpia echinospica. The sequence continues at coordinate 43,502,745 of CM034532.1, read as the reverse complement.
CGTTCTACTCTGCAGTCCGTGCGTACACTTTCTACTGTGCAATGCGCGCGGGTATTTTCTACTCTGAGTTCCGTGGTTATTCGACACGCCCAAGTGACCTTTCGGCACGCTCACCCGACATTCATATTCCTATATAAGCGCGGTGCTCTGCCAACCGGGTCGTATTTCGTACCACGACAGTGCTATGGCTAACGTCATACCGAAAACACCCAGATACAACACTCCTCCGGCCTTCAGCAATAGCAACGTAAACGAACCGTCTTGTCCCCCATTCACGGCATCTGGCAGCCGCCAGTCACCATCTGTCAACCGACCACCGTCACCGTTGTACCACGACAGAACTATGGCTAACGTCATCCTCAAAACATCCAAATATCACACCCCCGCGGTCCTCAGCGACAACGACGTAGAGGAACCGTCTTGTCGAACGTTCACGGCATCTGGCAGCCGACCACGGTCACCGTATCTCAACAGACCACTATCACCGTTGTTCCATGACAGTACTATGGCTAACGTCATCCTCAAACACCCAATACTACACTCATGCGGCCTTCAGTGAGAGCGACGTACACGAACTGTGTTCTGCACCAGTCGTACCATCAAACCTGTTTGCACCGGAACCCTATACTGAACCCGAAGTCGCTGTGAAAACGAAGCGCGTTCAATTTTTTAGGGCCGACTCTCCCTTGTCAAACTTTTACCCATGCCGCGACAAAGCATTCAGTCGGGTGTTTAATTCGGTCGAGCACGCCTATTAATACAGGGAGGCATTGCAACACGGCGACGTCGGATGCGCTGAGCACATCAAAGCAGCAAAACATGCGAACTTGGTAAAATGATACAGAAAACAGATTGGGGAGACTGTTTGGAACAACGTCCGTGTTCATTGGATGCGGCATTTGCTGCTTACAATGTTCAAAGCATCAAAGCATTTGAAAGCCGTATTGTTGACCAAACACCCACGTATAACATACAAACTCTGACCTACAACACATAAACATTAATCTACACCATACAATCAGTGCTAAACACTCATCTACAACACCCAAACAAGGCTAAACATTGACCTACAACACACAAACACTGACCTACAACATAAAATCACTCACCTACAACACAAAAACAGTGACCTACAACAAACAAACAAACACACACAGCCCATAAACAGCAAACTATAACAAACAAGCACTGACCTACAACACACAAACACTCACGTACAACGTACAAGCACTGACCTACAACACACAAACACTCACGTACAACATACAACCACTGACCTACAACACACAAACACTCACGTACAACGTACAAGCACTGACCTACAACACTCAAACACTCACGTACAACATACAAGCACTGACCTACAACACACAAACACTCACGTACAACGTACAACCACTGACCTACAACACACAAACACTCACGTACAACATACAACCACTGACCTACAACACACAAACACTCACGTACAACATACAACCACTGACCTACAACACACAAACACTCACGTACAACATACAAGCACTGACCTACAACACTCAAACACTCACGTACAACATACAAGCACTGACCTACAACACTCAAACACTCACGTACAACATACAAGCACTGACCTACAACACACAAACACTCACGTACAACATACAAGCACTGACCTACAACACTCAAACACTCACGTACAACATACAATCACTGACCTACAACACACAAACACTCACGTACAACAAACAACCTCTGACCTACAACACCGAAACACTCACGTACAACATACAAGCACTGACCTACAACACCCAAACACTCACGTACAACATACAACCACTGACCTACAACACACAAACACTCACGTACAACATACAACCACTGACCTACAACACACAAACACTCACGTACAACATACAACCACTGACCTACAACACACAAACACTCACGTACAACATACAACCACTGACCTACAACACTCAAACACTCACGTACAACATACAAGCACTGACCTACAACACTCAAACACTCACGTACAACATACAACCACTGACCTACAACACACAAACACTCACGTACAACATACAACCACTGACCTACAACACACAAACACTCACGTACAACATACAACCACTGACCTACAACACACAAACACTCACGTACAACATACAACCACTGACCTACAACACACAAACACTCACGTACAACATACAACCACTGACCTACAACACACAAACACTCACGTACAACATACAACCACTGACCTACAGCACACAAACACTCACGTACAACATACAAGCACTGACCTACAACACTCAAACTCTCACGTACAACATACAAGCACTGACCTACAACACTCAAACACTCACGTACAACATACAAGCACTGACCTACAACACTCAAACACTCACGTACAACATACAAGCACTGACCTACAACACACAAACACTCACGTACAACAAACAACCACTGACCTACAACACACAAACACTCACGTACAACATACAACCACTGACCTACAACACACAAACACTCACGTACAACATACAAGCACTGACCTACAACACTCAAACACTCACGTACGACATACAAGCACTGACCTACAACACTCAAACACTCACGTACAACATACAAGCACTGACCTACAACACTCAAACACTCACGTACAACATACAGGCACTGACCTACAACACACAAACACACACGTACAACAAACAACCACTGACCTACAACACACAAACACTCACGTACAACATACAAGCACTGACCTACAACACACAAACACTCACGTACAACATACAACCACTGACCTACAACACACAAACACTCACGTACAACATACAACCACTGACCTACAACACACAAACACTCACGTACAACATACAACCACTGACCTAAAACACACAAACACTCACGTACAACAAACAACCACTGACCTACAACACACAAACACTCACGTACAACATACAACCACTGACCTACAACACACAAACACTCACGTACAACAAACAACCACTGAACTACAACACACAAACACTCACGTACAACATACAACCACTGACCTACAACACACAAACACTCACGTACAACAAACAACCACTGACCTACAACACACAAACACTCACGTACAACATACAACCACTGACCTACAACACACAAACACTCACGTACAACAACAACCACTGACCTACAACACACAAACACTCACGTACAACATACAACCACTGACCTACAACACACAAACACTCACGTACAACATACAAGCACTGACCTACAACACACAAACACTCACGTACAACATACAACCACTGACCTACAACACTCAAACACTCACGTACAACATAATAGCTAAAGTACTGACTCCACACAACACCTGTAAACACTCACGTACAACATACAAGCACTGAATCTACAACACACAAACACTCACGTACAACAAACAACCACTGACCTACAACACACAAACACCACGTACAACATACAAGCACTGACCCACAACACCTCAAACACTCCAATGTACAACATACAAGCACTGACTTACAACACTAAACACTCACGTACAACATACAAGCACTGACCTACAACACTCCAAAACACTCACGTACAACATATACAAGCACTGACCTACAACACACAAACACTCACGTACAAGAAACAACCACTGACCTACAACACACAAACACTCACGTACAACATACAAGCACTGACCTACAACACACAAACACTCACGTACAACATACAACCACTGACCTACAACATTACACAAACACTCACGTACAACATACAAACTACTGACCTACAACACACAAACACTCACGTACAACATACAACCACTGACTCCATAACACACAAACACTCCACGTACAACATACAAGCACTGACCTACAACACTAAACACTTCACGTACAACACATACATGCACTGACTCTACAACACTTCGTAAACACTCACGTGCAAATATACAAGCACTGACCTACAACACTAAACACTCACGTACACATACACCTGATCCATTAACCATCTGATGGCACAACATACAACCACTGACCTAAAACACACAAACACTCACGTACAACAAACAACCACTGACCTACAACACACAAACACTCACGTACAACATACAACCACTGACCTACAACACACAAACACTCACGTACAACAAACAACCACTGAACTACAACACACAAACACTCACGTACAACATACAACCACTGACCTACAACACACAAACACTCACGTACAACAAACAACCACTGACCTACAACACACAAACACTCACGTACAACATACAACCACTGACCTACAACACACAAACACTCACGTACAACATACAACCACTGACCTACAACACACAAACACTCACGTACAACATACAACCACTGACCTACAACACACAAACACTCACGTACAACATACAACCACTGACCTACAACACACAAACACTCACGTACAACATACAACCACTGACCTACAACACACAAACACTCACGTACAACATACAAGCACTGACCTACAACACTCAAACACTCACGTACAACATACAAGCACTGACCTACAACACTCAAACACTCACGTACAACATACAAGCACTGACCTACAACACTCAAACACTCACGTACAACATACAAGCACTGACCTACAACACACAAACACTCACGTACAACAAACAACCACTGACCTACAACACACAAACACTCACGTACAACATACAACCACTGACCTACAACACACAAACACTCACGTACAACATACAACCACTGACCTACAACACACAAACACTCACGAACAACATACAACCACTGACCTACAACACACAAACACTCACGTACAACATACAACCACTGACCTACAACACACAAACACTCACGTACAACATACAAGCACTGACCTACAACACTCAAACACTCACGTACAACATACAAGCACTGACCTACAACACTCAAACACTCACGTACAACATACAAGCACTGACCTACAACACACAAACACTCACGTACAACAAACAACCACTGACCTACAACACACAAACACTCACGTATAACATACAACCACTGACCTACAACACACAAACACTCACGTACAACATACAACCACTGACCTACAACACACAAACACTCACGTACAACATACAACCACTGACCTACTACACACAAACACTCACGTACAACAAACAACCTCTGACCTACAACACCGAAACACTCACGTACAACATACAAGCACTGACCTACAACACCCAAACACTCACGTACAACATACAACCACTGACCTACAACACACAAACACTCACGTACAACATACAACCACTGACCTACAACACACAAACACTCACGTACAACATACAAGCACTGACCTACAACACACAAACACTCACGTACAACATACAAGCACTGACCTACAACACTCAAACACTCACGTACAACATACAAGCACTGACCTACAACACTCAAACACTCACGTACAACATACAAGCACTGACCTACAACACTCAAACACTCACGTACAACATACAAGCACTGACCTACAACACACAAACACTCACGTACAACATACAAGCACTGACCTACAACACACAAACACTCACGTACAACAAACAACCACTGACCTACAACACACAAACACTCACGTACAACATACAACCACTGACCTACAACACACAAACACTCACGTACAACATACAAGCACTGACCTATAACACACAAACACTCACGTACAACATACAACCACTGACCTACAACACACAAACACTCACGTACAACATACAACCACTGACCTACAACACACAAACACTCACGTACAACATACAAGCACTGACCTACAACACTCAAACACTCACGTACAACATACAAGCACTGACCTACAACACTCAAGCACTCACGTACAACATACAAGCACTGACCTACAACACTCAAACACTCACGTACAACATACAAGCACTGACCTACAACACACAAACACTCACGTACAACAAACAACCACTGACATACAACACACAAACACTCACGTACAACATACAAGCACTGACCTACAACACTCAACCACTCACGTACAACATACAAGCACTGACCTACAACACTCAAACACTCACGTACAACATACAAGCACTGACCTACAACACACACACACTCACGTACAACAAACAACCACTGACCTACAACACTCAAACACTCACGTACAACATACAAGTACTGACCTACAACACCCAAACACTCACGTACAACATACAAGCACTGACCTACAACACACAAACACTCACGTACAACATACAACCACTGACCTACAACACACAAACACTCACGTACAACATACAACCACTGACCTACAACACACAAACACTCACGTACAACATACAAGCACTGACCTACAACACACAAACACTCACGTACAACAAACAACCACTGACCTACAACACACAAACACTCACGTACAACATACAACCACTGACCTACAACACACAAACACTCACGTACAACAAACAACCACTGACCTACAACACACAAACACTCACGTACAACATACAACCACTGACCTACAACACACAAACACTCACGTACAACAAACAACCACTGACCTACAACACACAAACACTCACGTACAACATACAACCACTGACCTACAACACACAAACACTCACGTACAACATACAACACTGACCTACAACACACAAACACTCACGTACAACATACAACACTGACCTACAACACACAAACACTCACGTACAACATACAAGCACTGACCTACAACACTCAAACACTCACGTACAACATACAAGCACTGACCTACAACACTCAAACACTCACGTACAACATACAAGCACTGACCTACAACACTCAAACACTCACGTACAACATACAAGCACTGACCTACAACACACAAACACTCACGTACAACAAACAACCACTGACCTACAACACACAAACACTCACGTACAACATACAAGCACTGACCTACAACACACAAACACTCACGTACAACATACAAGCACTGACCTACAACACTCAAACACTCACGTACAACATACAAGCACTGACCTACAACACTCAAACACTCACGTACAACATACAAGCACTGACCTACAACACACAAACACTCACGTACAACAAACAACCACTGACCTACAACACTCAAACACTCACGTACAACATACAAGCACTGACCTACAACACCCAAACACTCACGTACAACATACAACCACTGACCTACAACACACAAACACTCACGTACAACATACAACCACTGACCTACAACACACAAACACTCACGTACAACATACAACCACTGACCTACAACACACAAACACTCACGTACAACATACAAGCACTGACCTACAACACTCAAACACTCACGTACAACATACATGCACTGACCTACAACATTCAAACACTCACGTACAACATACAAGCACTGACCTACAACACTCAAACACTCACGTACAACATACAAGCACTGACCTACAACACACAAACACTCACGTACAACAAACAACCACTGACCTACAACACACAAACACTCACGTACAACATACAACCACTGACCTACAACACTCAAACACTCACGTACAACATACAACCACTGACCTACAACACACAAACGCTCACGTACAACATACAACCACTGACCTACAACACTCAAACACTCACGTACGACATACAAGCACTGACCTACAACACACAAACACTCACGTACAACAAACAACCACTGACCTACAACACACAAACACTCACGTACAACATACAACCACTGACCTACAACACACAAACACTCACGTACAACATACAACCACTGACCTACAACACACAAACACTCACGAACAACATACAACCACTGACCTACAACACACAAACACTCACGTACAACATACAACCACTGACCTACAACACACAAACACTCACGTACAACATACAAGCACTGACCTACAACACTCAAACACTCACGTACAACATACAAGCACTGACCTACAACACTCAAACACTCACGTACAACATACAAGCACTGACCTACAACACACAAACACTCACGTACAACATACAACCACTGACCTACAACACACAAACACTCACGTACAACATACAACCACTGACCTACAACACACAAACACTCACGTACAACATACAACCACTGACCTACAACACACAAACACTCACGTACAACATACAACCACTGACCTACAACACACAAACACTCACGTACAACATACAACCACTGACCTACAGCACACAAACACTCACGTACAACATACAAGCACTGACCTACAACACTCAAACTCTCACGTACAACATACAAGCACTGACCTACAACACTCAAACACTCACGTACAACATACAAGCACTGACCTACAACACTCAAACACTCACGTACAACATACAAGCACTGACCTACAACACACAAACACTCACGTACAACAAACAACCACTGACCTACAACACACAAACACTCACGTACAACATACAACCACTGACCTACAACACACAAACACTCACGTACAACATACAAGCACTGACCTACAACACTCAAACACTCACGTACGACATACAAGCACTGACCTACAACACTCAAACACTCACGTACAACATACAAGCACTGACCTACAACACTCAAACACTCACGTACAACATACAAGCACTGACCTACAACACACAAACACTCACGTACAACAAACAACCACTGACCTACAACACACAAACACTCACGTACAACATACAAGCACTGACCTACAACACACAAACACTCACGTACAACATACAACCACTGACCTACAACACACAAACACTCACGTACAACATACAACCACTGACCTACAACACACAAACACTCACGTACAACATACAACCACTGACCTACAACACACAAACACTCACGTACAACAAACAACCACTGACCTACAACACACAAACACTCACGTACAACATACAACCACTGACCTACAACACACAAACACTCACGTACAACAAACAACCACTGAACTACAACACACAAACACTCACGTACAACATACAACCACTGACCTACAACACACAAACACTCACGTACAACAAACAACCACTGACCTACAACACACAAACACTCACGTACAACATACAACCACTGACCTACAACACACAAACACTCACGTACAACATACAAGCACTGACCTACAACACTCAAACACTCACGTACAACATACAAGCACTGACCTACAACACTCAAACACTCACGTACAACATACAAGCACTGACCTACAACACTCAAACACTCACGTACAACATACAAGCACTGACCTACAACACACAAACACTCACGTACAACAAACAACCACTGACCTACAACACACAAACACTCACGTACAACATACAACCACTGACCTACAACACACAAACACTCACGTACAACATACAAGCACTGACCTACAACACTCAAACACTCACGTACGACATACAAGCACTGACCTACAACACTCAAACACTCACGTACAACATACAAGCACTGACCTACAACACTCAAACACTCACGTACAACATACAGGCACTGACCTACAACACACAAACACACACGTACAACAAACAACCACTGACCTACAACACACAAACACTCACGTACAACATACAAGCACTGACCTACAACACACAAACACTCACGTACAACATACAACCACTGACCTACAACACACAAACACTCACGTACAACATACAAGCACTGACCTACAACACTCAAACACTCACCTAATACACAAAAACAGTGCACAATAACCGACCTACGTCACACAAATACCGACATGTAACAAACAAACACTGACCTACAACGCACAAACATCCACCTGCAACATACAAACACTGACCTTCAACAATGCAAACCAACGATCTACAACACACAAACACCCACTTACAACATAAAAACACTGATCTACAATACGAAAACACTCACCTACAACACACAGACACTGCTACAACACAGAAATACAAACCTACAACACTGACCTACAGCACACAACCACTAACAAACAACGCACAAACACTGACCTACAACACACACACACACTGACATACAACACACAAATAGAGCTAAACACTGACATATAACACACAAACATTGACGTACAACATGCAAACATCGACATACAACACACAAACACCGTCCTACAACGCACAAACACCGACCTGTAACACACAAACATCCACATACAAAACACTATAAACGCGTAAAACATCTAAAACACTGATCTACAACACAAAAACACTGACCTACAACACTGACCTACAGCACACAACCACTGACAAAGAACACACAAACACTGACCATCAACACAAAAATACCGACCTACAACACGCATTCAATGCCAAACATCGACCTCCAACACACAAATACCCACCTACAACATACAAACACCCACCTAAAACACAAACACACCGACCTGTTACACGTAACCAACACCGACCTACATCACACAAACACCCACCTATAGCGCACAAACACCCACCTACAACACACAACCATTGACCTTCAACACAAAAACACGCATCTACAACATACAATCACTGACCTACAAGACACAAACACTCAATTACAACACACACAAAACCTACCGACAACAACAAACAAAGACTGACCTACAACATACAAACACCCACTTACAACCAACAAACACCCACCTACAACACACAACCATTGACCGTCAACACAAAAACACGCACCTACAACATACAAACACTCAACTACAACACACAAACAGTTCTAAACATCGAACTACGAATACCGACCTATAACACACACACACTGACCTACAGCACAGAAACCCCAACCTACAACACACAAACATTGACCAACAATACACAAACACTGACCTACAACACACAAACAGTTCTAAACATCGAACTACGAATACCGACCTATAACAAACACACACTGACCTACAGCACAGAAACCCCAACCTACAACACACAAACATTGACCAACAATACACAAACACTGACCTACAACACGTAAACAGTTCTAAACAATGAACTATATCACACAAACATTGACGTACAACACACAAACTCTGACCTACAACTCACAAACACCGACCTACAACATACAAACATTGACCGACCAAAAATACGAAAATTTACCTGACGATACACTAAACTGGCAATAATTTACGACACACACGCACTATAATATGAGAATTTACTTGATGATACACTAAAGTATAGTCTATAGGTTCGACTTGAATATGACAAAAAAATAGCTAAGTCCTGACTTCTAAAAAATATATAATGTACCGACTTGAAGACGACAGAAAAATAACTAAGTTCCGACTTTTTAAAATATTCTAAGTTCCGTGACATCCGGTACTACAACACTTCCGGCGTAGCACTTCTAGAGGACAACTGGAGTACTACCTTACATAGTGGTGCCATCTAGCGATTACAAAATTAACTAATTAGGGTTAGATAGAAAAAAAACGTTGGAGTTTTAATTGATCGACAATTTAAACAACCCACCGATTAGGGTTAGATACTATTTTTTAAATGGCACCACCGTGTAAATTTGTACTCCATATATCCACTAGAGGCGCTACGCCGGAAATGTCATAATACCGGAAGTCACGGAACTTAGAGTATTTTTCAAAGTCGGTATATAGAATATTTTGGCTGGTAACAGCATGCATCAAGTTGAAGCTCCGTAGAGTGGTGCAGCAGAGTCAGCGTCGGAAACAAGTAGACATCAAAACGTTCAAATGTCCAGTCACCAACGAGTAGTTTGTTCAGGGGAGGTGAGCTGAGCGTTGTCTATGAGATCACCAAGCGTCTCTGTGGTAAGTATACCAATCACTCTGCTCCCACGAAAGGCAAATGTGGCAGCACTATAACAACCGAGCTTGAGCAGACAGTCAGATGTGTCGAGAACTTCCGTGAAGTTCTGAATCGCCCTCAGCCAGACGAACTCGCCGACCCTTCAACAGCGTCAGACGTCCTCAACACCGACATCAGTCCTCCTACAGAGGCGGTAGTCAAAAGCGCCATCAAAGCAATGAAGTGTGGTAGAGCCACAAACATTGACTCCATTCATGCCGAAATGTTGAAGGCAGATCTCAATACAGCTACTAGAGTTTTGACTGACTTTATTAAGACCATCTGGGTCGAAGACTATACCAAGTGTCTGGACTAAAGGACTCATTGTAAAGCAACCTTCAAATTTGCGACAACTGGCGAGGAATCACACTCTTGTCCATCCCCAGTAAAGTTTTTTGCAGAGGCCTTGTTGGAAGAATCGAGACAGCTATTGACAGTAAGCTGAGGCAAGAACAAGCTGGATTCCGGAAGGGAACAGGATGCACTGATTAGATATCTGCACTAGGAACACCATAGAACACTGCCTGGAGTGGAACTGCCCATTGCACAAGCAAATTGGTATGGGATGTGATCGGGATCGGAGAAGTCAAAAAAGAGAGGAATGTTTCACTTCCTTACAAAGCTGCCACCTATTATACCAAGTCAACATCGGAAGTGAACAAGAATGGTAAAGATTGAGCAACATCTGGACTGGACGTAAAGGCTGAGTGGATAGATAGAGACCACCAAGAGTAGATATCACGTAAATAGGAACAAAAACGATCGAATTCCAACTCGAACTGAGAAATCGATTCGAGAAACTACAACTAGACGACATCGACACCATGACCAAAATCTTCACAGAGATTATCCACCTAAGTGTGACAAGTGTAGCCAGACCATTCAACAAGCAAGTAAAAATGAGAATATCGTCACCCACATGAGCCCTTATGTCAAAACGACGAAATACGTTGGAATACGCAGATATACGTACGCAGAAATATACAAGACCATCACAAAGAAAGCGAAGGAGGACATCAGGAATTGCAAACAAGATATCATACGAGAAATTAGATCAAAGAGCCTGAAACAATCCAGCGGAACACAGACCTTGGGCCAAAACAGACTGATTAGAATTTTCTATAAGCATAGTAAACAAATACAAGACCACAATGTAATCATAGAACGAATAAAGGAATTCTACATCGATCTACACGATAATGAACAGAGTACCATAATTCATATGGTCCTGAAAGAGATACCAGAGATATGGCTATAGAGGTACCATGGGAGGTAGTAGCAGTGCTAAGAGATATGAAGAGTGGAAAGGCATCACGCAACGACTATGTAAACATTTAAACATTAACAAAGAAAGCAACAATATAACCTCAAACGAGGAGAACAACTAGATGACCCAAGCTGTTTACGACAACACTCGAAATCAGATTCCGAAGACTGACCTGGAAAACCAGAGGGTTGAGGATAGACGGAAAATATCTCAGTCATTTTCGCTTCGCCGACGCCATACTCATATACGCTACTACACCACAATAATTACAAAAAATGTTGCCAGAGGAAACTGATGAAAGTAAAAACAGGGTGTGAAGATGAACATGTCTAAAGGAAAAGTGATGTTAGAAAACGACACACCAATGTATACAACAACACCACGCAGAGAGAGAACGTTGAAATCTATGTCTACCTGCGACAGCAATACGGCATCAGAGACAAAAACCAAGACGAGGAGATTCAAAGCAGAATCACGGCCGGCTGGACAGCATTCGCCAAGCACCGCAACATCTTCAAATGTAAATTTGTAACCTGCAACTCATGCGTACTTTCAGCAATGACATACGGCGCAGATACATATCCATTCAACAACCAGACAAATAACAGGCTAGCAGCCGCACAAACAAAGATGGAAAGAGGTGTGTTAAACATCACATATCGTGTGTAAGAGAGAAAACGAAGGTCAGATACGTGATAAAACAAGTGGACCAGGGCAGGGCACATCAGTATACTACGAGATGGCCGATGGACATCGCGTACCACTATCTGGAGACCTTACGAAGAGAAATGACGAACTAGACGCGTACTGGAAGGGCATCACCTGGCAGAGGATAGCGCAAGAAAACCAAGTGACACTACGGCTGCACACTGGTGATGATGATGATGATCTTGTTTGAATTATCTTGGATACTGTAAAGAGGAAACGAAATCATGAATTAATTGGATATATGAGTAATGTATCGGAAAATTGTTTTTGCCAACGATAGCTGCCTGTAAACAGTTCGTCTGATTAGATGCAAACAAAGGCAAAGAGTTTGTCAAGTAATGCAAATAAAGTAGAACACCATAAGGTCTTACTTGATGTCTTCATTTATTTTGAATGATTTTTTGAAATCATTGCAAATCATTGAGAATGTTGATCGTTGGCGCGAATACATGTTCACAATCGGCCACAACGTATGGAATACAGTTATATTTAACACATAATACTATCCCACGAACAAAACAGCAACCCAAGGTACACAAACAAGCTTCACGTTGATGGGTTGCATAAGACAAGCGGTGTATCGCAATGACATAAACGAAACAGTACCTCGATTTCTCCTTTGTTTCGTGTTTGAAATGCTTCTTGAATTTCGTCTTGTACTGTTTCCATGCGGTGTCCTTCCTGATTTTGTTGGGTAGTATTGATACGTAGAATGAACTGGCGCAAACACCGAGCACCAGTAGCACTACTGCTCCAAGCTGCAATATAAATATAAACACCGCAAATAAAAACAAACATTTGTGTTTAGCAAACTATTTTGATACTGCTTCATTTATGCTGTAGTATCAACTGACAGATTAATGATAACTTAAAGGTCCCTGGTGTTACCATCACCAGTAATTTTCTTATTTATTTTTCGATCCATTTAAAATAATGACACATAATTTGTTTCTTTCCATTTAAATCAAACTACTACCTCTCTTAATGAAACTTGAATAGTCTTACAAGTGGCATAATAAATAACCGCACTCTTTGCAACAACAGTTTGAATGGAATCCAATTCACCGGAGGTGATTATACCATTCTTTTTATTAATATCCTTCATTTTAATATATACTATTTCCGGCGTTACAATTAACTGTTAAAGTACTCCAATTTAGTGTGCTGAAAATGAGCGTATCGAACAGGTAATGAATTGTACTCTAATAAATATTGTAGTGAATACCGATTTAATTATTCTACCATCAAGAAACCGATCGATATTATAAATGCAGCGGCGTCTTCTAATTGTTCAACCTTATCGTGAACTATCTGGTTGATCCTTAATCAAGCAGAACAACGTTTGCGCTAATTTTATGTGACATTTTAATATTTTCTCATAATTCCATTTTAATTATTCTCTAATGTAGACAGAATATGTTCAGAACGACAAATGCAAATCATTACCCTTGCATACGTAATTACATCTCAACGTATTACTCTAAACATCAACACAAAAACATTCATTCGCAGCATTATCACTATGTAATTCCTGGTGACAATGGATGTTCTAGATTATACTTGGTGTGTCGCTTATCCTAGATACCTATATGTAATATGCTGGTACTTCGCCCATATCCATCAAATGTGTGTGCTCTTTTTTGGACGTGCCCATCTCGGTCGTACACTCCACGCGCATCATTCGTACGTTTATTGGTACACCCAAACGATTCGATAGTTATGTCTATATACTAATTGGCAAAGCCACTAAGGTCACTACGCCAAAATGGGTGGGTGTGTGCAATAGCACCTCAGGAATGTTGGATGTGTCTGTCCAATCTACATTTGTAGTTCTTTTTAAAAAAGGATGTTGGCGTAAACTTATATCCTGGCAGGCACCTGAATAAATTGTTCACTATGACCACGGGTGTTATTGATTGAGCGAACAATGTGGAGTAGCAAAGGAACAGCTGGCTCTGCATGTAAGAATTTATAGAATAATACTACACGTAGTAGGACCACAACAACTGGGCGAATTAATGTATCACATCCCACACAAGAGTTGTATACAGGGGGTAACGGGAGACTATTGACAACAAGACCAGAAGAATATAAGAAGAATGTGGAGAAAGCTACAAGGGAACAGAACACGAAATTAAATCATAAGTAATTGTAACTCGTGTCTCTGTGAGTTATTTCGGGAGACGGTAGGTAGTTGGTTGTCGTTTATGGCCATCTGTGATTGATGATGACATTATAACACCATCTGTGTGGAAGGACATTGATTTATCTTGGCGTACCTGGATAATCCTCTTATTGAGTTTATAATTAGCTGTATAATTGAGTACCTGGCTATAGACAGTGGTGTATATTTGTGTACGGATAGTCTTAGCGCATTAATTGCAACGTGGCCTAATGCTTCCCAGAGAAGTTGAAATGGTGCTCGATTGAACAGGTCTGACACGGAGTAAAGTGTAAAGTTATTTGTGAACACTGAGAAATGTGACATACAAAGCTTTCGCTGTGGTCTTCGTAGTTTGATTACAAGATTTAACAAGATTTCTATCCAGAAAATTAACTCTAGATGGCAGGTGGACAATGAAGACTTTTGGCTTATCGAGAGTCCAATACTTTTTATCTAGGTGTATTCCGCGTTTTTAAGGTATGTGTCGATTTTATTTTTAAACATATTCACGTTACTAGCACCAACACAATCATGAGATAATATGTTACATTCATTTATAGTCCTTTGTGAGAATGAAAACTTTATTATATATAATCTACACTGCTCCTTTCCTAATGTAACTTCATGTACTCTGGTCCTTCTATCTTTCTTAACTGTGTAAAAACATTTATATCTATATTTTCATAACCTTCCAATATTTTAAACACTTCCATCTGATCTCCTCTCAATCTCCTGGTCTCTAGTTTTGTTAAACCACATTTTAGGCGTATTTCGTTACGAAGATCCCTACATTTTTGTATCGTTTTAGTTGCTCTCCTCTACACTCTTTCCATCATACCTATGTCCTTCCTGCGATATGAATTCCACGCTTGAACACAATATTCTAAATGAGGCTTAACTATTGTGTTATACAGCGGTATTATTAGCTCTTTTTCCTTCTACGTAAAGTGTGGGAACACGTTGTGCATATAGTGTGAAGTAGTCAATCATTACTAACACATTTTCAATCCCTCTTATTGGTGGTTCCAGGGTCAGATAGTCGATACAGACAGTTTCCAATGGCTGATGTGGGCGAATGTTCACCACGATCTATGTAGACTTTCCTTCTTATATAGGCTTCACATGTTTGTAGTTTCTTCCGCACATCTTTTGCCATATGTGGCAAGAAGAATCGGGCACGCACCAGGTCTATGGTCCGTGTTCTTCCTAAGTGGCCTAACTGATCATGCAGACCCGTCATAGCTTCGTGTCGTTTTGTAGCTGGAAGAACTAGCTGGATCATTTCTTTACCGTCCACGTTTACTTTATTTCTGCGAAGCACACCATCTCGTGTACAGAGCGTATCCCACTCCTTCAGGGATATCTTGACCTCTGGTGATTCCTCCTCTAGTTTGTGAATCTGATGTATGCTTGGTTGGTTACCATGTCTTAGCAGCATTAACATCTTCTTGATCACCGGATCTTCATTTTTGATGAACTCCCACTTCCTGTCATCAATTTTGGTCCCACTTGCGTTTACCAATTATTTCTCGCAGGTTACAGCTGCTTGGTTGCCGCACATCACCTCAATCAGGCCAAACGCTTTGTCATATTCCTTCATGGCTGCCGTCTCACACACAGCTTTTGCCACATGTTCAGGTAAGTGTCCTGCTTGTGCAGACTTTGTGTGAAGTCTGGAGAGTGCATCGGCATCAGTATTGTATTTTCCCCAGCGGTACTTGATGCTGAAATCATAGCTTGCGAGTTATACTAACCGACGGTGACTTGTTGCATCCAGCTTTGCAGAAGTCAGAACATATGCCAACGGGTTGTTGTCTGTCATGACCAGAAACTTGTGTCCGTATAAGTAGTAGTGGTACTTCTCGGACACTGCCCACTTCAGAATTCAGAATTCAAGTTTGTGGGCTGGGTAGTTAACCTCCTTTGGCTTGAGCGCACGACTTGCGTAGGCTATGACTCGTTGCTGCCCTTGCTGTTCCTGGTGCATCACTGCTCCTAGGCCATGTACTGGTGCATCCACGTATAAATCGAACGGAAGAGTGTAGTCAGCATATCCAAAAATGGGAGGTTTTATCAGTTCTTCCTTAAAGATATTGAATCCATCGATCGTTTCTGGGGTTATCAAAATCTTGGTGCTTTTGTTCACAAACGACTTGTTTTCCTGGCCGTTTAAACATGTTGTGTAAAGGCTTGCATATCTGAGCATAACCTTTCACCAAACGACGATACTAAATGAAGAACCCAAGCAGTTGGCGAAGCTCATGTACGGTTGTACGTACAGGCCATGATTTTACATGCTCTATCTTGTCTGGATCAGCTTCGCTACGTGTCTTTGATATGATATGGCCTAGATATTCCACACGCTTTTTGGAAATGGTGACACTTTGCGGTTTCAACTTCAGACCGGCTGCAACTGACCTTGAATGAATGATGATTTCATCTAGATAGACCAACACGTTGGTTATATCAGCCAGAGTCTGTTCCATACGCCATTGCAACACAGCAGGAGCGTTCGTAAGACTAAATAGCATTCGATTGCATTAATAAAACCCAATATTACCCATTCTGAATGAAGTTTTGGCTATATCGCTTTCCTCGATCTCGACGTGACAGTAGCCACTCTGAAGTTCTAGCGTCGACTCGATGAGAAGTAGCATGTACGCATCTCTGATAGTTCCGCTGTTTAAGGGCCTTAAATCCAGAGAGAGACGCAATCTCACATCCTTCTTTCATACTAGGACTACATTCGACACCCATGGACTGTGTGAATGCAACATGGCAACATATAGTCCATATGTTGTCTAACATCCTCGTTCATTTTTGGAGGAATGCGTCTCGGCCTATCCTGGAATTGTCTCATCTGTCATTTGAATCTTCTGTTTCACTCCAACTGCTTTGCCGTGCTCAATTGTCCGAGAGGCAAAAAGTATCACGGAAATCCTGACACCGTGCTTCACATCCACTGGTACTTCACGCTTTGTATCTTCGATGCAATCTGCTTAACTCAACACATCACCTCTTGGTATTGTTGCTTTATTGCCCCACATCGGTGGATGGAGGTGGATAGAGGGAGAGAGAGAGAGAGTGCGAGAGAGGGAGAGAGGGAGATAGGGAGAGAGGGAGAGAGAGAGAAGCAGAGAGGGAGAGAGGGAGGGGAGAGGAAGGGGGAGGGAGGGAGGTGGAGGGTGGAGGGGAGAGGGAGGTGGAGAGGGGGGAGGGAGGGGAAGGGGGAGGCAGGGGAGGAGGGGGAGAGGGAGGGATGAGGGGGGAGAGAGGGGGAAGGGGGGGAGAGGGAGAGGGGGAGAGGGAGGGAGAGGGAGGGAGATAGGGAGAGGGGAGGGAGAGGGGAGGGAGGGAGGGAGAGGAGGGAGGAGGGGGAGAGGGAGGGAGAGACAGGGAGAGATGGGGAGAGGGAGAGGAGAGGGGAGGAGGGAGGGGGAGAGGGAGAGGGAGGGGAGGGGAGGGGGAGAGAGGGAGAGAGGGAGAGACAGGGAGAGACAGGGAGAGATGGAGAGAGGGAGAGAGGGAGAGAGGGGGAGAGGGAGAGAGGGAGAGAGGGAGACAGGGAGAGAGGAAGAGAGGGAGAGAGAGAGAGAGAGAGAGAGAGAGAGAGAGAGAGAGAGAGAGAGAGAGAGAGAGAGAGAGAGAGAGAGAGAGAGAGAGAGAGAGAGAGAGAGAGAGAGTGAGAGATGGATACGCACTGTGTTAGGTGATAGCATTGCATAGTGCTGACGGAAGATTGATTGTTTTTGTCTGCTTGCTTGCTTGTTTGGTTGCTAGTGTGTCATCTATCCGTCTACACTGACAATGTATATTGTATATATGTAGTATTTGTTGTAGCAATGTCCTGTGTGACGCGTTAATGTTGTTGTTCTGTTTAACTGTTTACTCGTTGTGTGACCTTTCTACCAGTTGCGTTTAACTGTTTTCACACCTTGTGATCTAGCTATCAGCTGTCTCACTTGTGTACGGTGTGCAGCCTTGCTAGACCGTTGTGTTTAAGTCAATACACAGTGTGTGCCCTCACATTCATTGACTAATCCACTCAACTCTTGACCGGTTCGATCGTACGGGTACCATATCCACTAGAGCCGGAGCGATACACCGGCGCATCGTATGAGCATTACGCACGGCCTGGCAGGTCTTGGAGGCGTCCGTAGCTCAACTAATGACGCCTCCAGGATATTCAAACAGGTAAGGTTCGGGAAAATGAGTTTCTCTTTTCTTCATTGTTGGTTCAACGCGTAACACATAGTTGGCCCCAATATCTCCCCCAAGTCTACATAACATTCGTTATCCGATCATGTTGTTTTCATTGTCCGTGCACATTGGACATAGTGGGAGTTAAGGCACGAAGTCGGCCCTAGCGTCGCCTAGTCCACGTGTGCACCAGCGTAGACCCGCTCGCATTTCCCATTTCAGTTGTATGCAAACTGCACGTTTACACCTTTTGTTGGAGCTGTAGTGGTTTATGAATTGGATTGTTCATCATGTCTAACAGTAATTATTTTTTAACTTAAACAGCTGTCGTTTTCTTTGATTCACGTACCAACATTTCGTCCGACTTGAGTAGGCCCCATTAAAGACGCGTAGCGAAATGCTGCAAACTAATCTACTATTTCTGAATTCGTTCATCAGTATTTCTTCAGTCGTCAAACTGTGTTTGTGAACTACAATATGTTGCATTAATTAACTAAACTAATACTTCAGCCTGGTTCAGAGGAGACACCATCGTTTTGCTTGGCTCATTCCAGTGTGCAGCCACTGTTATGATTGACTACTGCCTATTCGATTACGATATCGTCACTACACGATACAGACGCGAAACTACGTCGTTATTTTTCGGTATAATTAATTCATTCTTGATAAATAAACGTGCGTTTTTACTGTTGTTTTATATATCTATTCAGTGTACTATATACGCGATACGCATCGTATCGTGACCTCAGTATCGCGATACGCATCGTTTCGTGAAATGGTCTATCGCTCAGGCCCAATTATACACACACGCACGCACGCACGCACATCCACGCACACACACACGCACACACCCACACACACCCACACATACATACACACATACACACATACATACATACACACATATACAAACAAAAATAGCGGTGCTATTAAAAAAATCGACATTTGACCTTGAAATTCAATGTCAATAGCGTACAAACTTGCACACGTGTATGCATGCATATAATTACACACCTCCATTCGTACATACATATATATCCGTAAAGCTGCTAATGAATTTCAACTATGGGGCAGTATAGGTAAGCCTAAACAAGGTCCTGTTTTTGAGTTAAAAGAAAGCTGATGCTAGATGCAAATATGCAATAAGGTTTATTAAAAAACCTGAAAATTAATTGAGCCGTGAAGCCCTTGCAAAGAAGATGGCTAACCATACAAATGATAAATTTTGGAAGGAGATAAAAACTATTAACAATAGTAAAATCCCCTTGCCAACTAATATAAATGGTATCAGTGGTGAAGAAGCTATTGTGAATAAATGGATTCAACACTTTCATGACTTGTTTAATTGTGTAAATAACAGTAGTGCCAAAACCCTAGCATTTGATGTTAGTTATGAGAGCAGCATTAGAGTGTTACCTGAAGAAGTCAAAGATGCTATAAGAAACCTTGACTGTAACAAGAGTTGTGGCCTTGATGGTGTGTATGCAGAGCACCTGAAGTACTGCAGTGAACGCATACTGCCTTTACTGTCAATGTGCTTCACAGGTCTGTTGGTGTATGGCGTACTGCCAAGTTCTATGATTTCTGTTATATTAGTGCCCACAATCAAGGATAAATCCGGTAAGATAAACAGTAAAGACAACTACAGGCCAATAGCACTGGCAAGTGTTATGTATAATGTTTTTGAAAAAATCTTGCTCAGCAGAATGGATGACTTTTTAACAACCAGTGACAACCAGTTTGGTTTTAAAAAGAAGCATGGCACTGACATGTGCATTTACTAAAAGAGGTTATTGCTAAATATCAAGCCTTAAATAGCTGTTTGTTTATGTGTTTTCTTGATGCATCTAAGGCTTTTGAACGTGTAAACCATACTGTACTTTTTTATAAGCTAATATACAGAGAAGTTCCTGGTTACATTGTTAGAATTCTAGTGTTTTGGTATGCGAACCAACAAATATGTGTAAGATGGGGTAGTCATGTGTCTGACAGTATTTATGTAAGTAATGGAGTTAGACAAGGAGGTATTTTATCCCCATATTTGTTCAGTGTTTACGTGGAAGGTTTATCCACTGTACTTAATGGTTGCAATACAGGAAGTGATGTAGGATATCATTGTGTAAATAATATTATGTATGCTGATGATCTTGTAGTAATCCGTCCGTCCAGCAGGGGATTACAGACCCTTCTCACCGTCAGTAATCAATATGGATTATCTCATGACATAAGGTACAATGCCAAAAAGAGTATGGTCATGATCATTAGAAACAAGAGTTGTAAGAAAGTTAAATTTCGAAGTTTTATGTTTGGTAACGACAAACTATGTGAGGTAGAATCTGTAAACTATTTGGGTCATATAATTTCAAATAGTATGATATATCTAGACAATGTCGCCAGTTGTATGCACAAGGCAACATGATCATAAGAAAGTGTCATATGTGTTCAAATGATGTAAAGAAGATATTGTTTACTACTTTTTGCTCACATATGTATACCGCCCATCTATTTTTTCATAACTATGCAATCAGGAAATTGTATGTCTCTTACAACAATATATTTCGAATGGTGTTAGGTTATGACAGATACTGAAGTGCTAGTGAAATGTTTGTTAACAATAATCTACCTAACTGTGCTGCTTGACATATAGGTTTATATGCCGACTGCAGTTCTCAAAAACATATTGATTCGTAGCATTATTAATAGTGACGTGAAATACGTGTCAAGAATATGGAAATACTGGTTCAATTCCCTGTATATACATTTTGTTGACGGGTGATTTTTCATTCTGTACATTGTAACTATTGTATATAACACAACTATAGAACCATTATAATGTACTTGTATATTGCATGGAGTCTGTGAATAAAGCAATTATTATTATTATTATTGTACCATTGCATACACAAAACAGTGATGTATCGAAATATTGACATTCAAATTAAGTAACATTTGACCTTGAAATTCAAGGTCAATGACACAAAATTTAACGTGGTTCCGCATCTAGTCGGATTTCCCGTGACATTTTATATATAATATTATGATCGAATTTTCATGCTTGCTTTTATCCTGCAAATAACGATACTTTTCCTTAGACAGCCTACTATTAAGTTAAACACACTATGGCTTGTTTTTTTAATTTGTGAGTTTTCGAGGGTGAATGTTTTACACGTGAAACACCGAACATATTGAAATATTCTCATAATCTCAAACTTCATGTTGTGGTATATTGTAACCAAACGTTTTTCACCTAAAACATATACAATTTTGATGCACAGAATGTAAAACGTTAATTAAATTGAGACGTATTTCTTTTATTTTATACCGCAGTGTTACTCACTCGTTGCATATTTGTATTATCATAGTCAGGGATACGGCAATTGTCTTGACTCCTCTATTTTAATAAAATATTTACGAGTAGTGTTTCCCTAAGCTCTGATATAGCAGGTACCGCACCCTCGTATTGAAAGGTTGAACCAACTCTCAATGTTACCCAATGGAGATCCAAACGTAACATGTTGGGAAGGGTAACTAGATATGCTATACGTTCCATGGGCAAAGGAACCGCTCCGGCCGTACCAGCCATGGCCGGACCCCTTTTTCCCAAAACGTTCATCTTGGCTGACGGTAGGATCTATCTGCCGGGTCTGTACCCTGATTTGACCAATAAGTGTAAGAAACTCGCAGAGTCGCGAACTAAAGTTTTAAACAGCGACTCCTATGCGTTTTTCAACATACAAAGTAGGGGTTATGAGCCCAGCCATTTAACATGCCAGCCAATCAGTCCACCTTGCCTCCCTCAATCCTGCCCCTATCCTGCCTTATCACAAGTTATCAGCCCAAATTAAAATCACGAAGAATGTAAAATTCTGAATGAGTAATTTCCAGATTTTCCAACAGATCCTGAAAGGCTTCAAATACATTTGCTGTGTGTCCTGGAGGGCGATAAATGCAGATAAAGTAAGCGCAGAAAGAAAATTCTGCTCATCATGGTAACAAATAGAATTAGTAAATTAAGATAGAATGATTATTTATTTAGTTAACTGTGTATGACTAGGGCCAACACTGGATGCTAAACTCCATTGCCTGTTACGTGGAGGAGAATCAAATGAAGACACTACGGCTTAGTCAAAGAAACTCTCACTCACTCTAAGACAGTGCAGTAGTCTTGTTCGTGGTGCTTACTGTTTAATATTTACCCGGATGTAAGCATCCGTTTGATCGCTAGGGGGCAGCACCAACTCGCCCAATGTTTGCCAATGACGATAGGGGTCAGCACACTGTTGAACTTCCTGCTTGATTACAGACGAAAAAAAGTGCATTATATTTTTGAGAAATGATTTTTTACAATGTTCACTTGCTCTGACATAAGTGCATTTGAGTAGTCAGATTTCTAGATGTGATTGTAGCAGCTGTTGACAGTAAAATGGTGTCTTTTTAACTGATTTTACTAAGCGGAAGGGTATCTAGCAGCAATTTGGCTAGTTGACACTTTAGCCGGATTACTGCCTGCATGCATTTGTAAATATTGACGGGTGTCATACATACAGGCATTTTGCAAGAGCTAGAGATATTAGATTTTGACTAAAATCGACCAGCATGTCAATGAGATGATAATAACAGCAGGTGGGAAGTTTAAGAAACTTTATAGGTCACGTTTTCTTATAATCACACAAAACATTAACATGGTCGCCAATGGGAAAACTGACAGTGTGCTGAGCCCGATAGTCTCCGGTATATCCCTCTATGGAATATTTATGGCAGAGGTTTTCATACAAACCTGTGTTTATTTTATAGCAATTGCTCGTTACCTCGGCGACTCTTCCAATTATTGTCCGCGTTGGAGTCTGGTATACATGTTTATAATGTTATGTAACACTTATACCTGACTGACAACAGTTGCATTATGTATGATTATGTTCTAGTGGGCAACAATAGTTGTTTCGTTATGTAGTGTGGCTATGTATTAAGACGTTGACAAGATATTGACGGTACCCCTGATGGTCACTGGTGATAACTTTCTTGTTCTTGTAATTGTTTTAGGATATAACGTGTTCTTTGCAAATGTGCAGGGCGCATATATGAGAATGGTGAATGCTGGTGAAACAGTCAGGGGTGCGGGAACGAAATTCATATCGGGGAGGCAACCGAAGCGTCAGCACCACTGAAAAATGTTCGCCGTCGCATATCTTCCTTCACCTTGTGGCTGTCTCGGTTGACTCGACTGTGACATCCGAAGACTGGGGGAGGTGCTGTTGGAAATTGTTTGCCGCTGCGCCGCCTATTACTGGGAGGGGAGGGACAGAAAACCATGTCTGCCCTGCAATTGCACACACCTTTTACAGTCGACAAAAATATACATTAATCGTCTTATATCATTTTTATTTCCACGCACCACTGACGCTCGCCACAAAAACAAACATTCGTCCTCACATTTAATGGGGGGCAGACCCATATGTCTGTCCCCAGGTAGAAATTCCAAGGGGCACCCCCGTGTTTCCGCGCCTATAGATACAGTATGTTTCATTAGGGTTGACTGCATTAAAACGCGGTTTGTGTATACTGCCTATGCTACTCACAGTAAGTGACAGTTACAGATTTCTACATCGTGTCATCGTAACGATTGACTTTAAAGCATACGTTTCTTGTATAGCTACATGCGAAAGTTCTTCAGCCACTATTCTAACCTCACACCCGATTGTGGGCAGGTACATAATAATAATTGTTGATTTTATATACACTATACCTGGGGTGTGAGTATGTAGTTGTCTTGCTGATATAGTAATACATATTGTAAATAAGATAATGATCACCACTTTTTTATTTTCCGATAGTTTATCGGTATATTCTAGTTTCAGCCATTACGGCAGGGGATGATAAGCCATGTAATTATAATTACCTATTATGGCTATTTTATAGTGTACTATATGTCGAAATGCAACCGGTGAAATGGCAGTGAAATGTGTGTTTTGGTTCAGTAGATCTGTCTATACAGGTGTTTGGTCAATGGCCAGTTCGATGTTGCTGATGTAATTATTCGCATGTTGTAAAATGGGATGTGGATCCGCCGCTTTTTGTTTTCCGGATGGTTTGTCGGTTGTGTTCTGGTTCAATGCGTGCAGGCTGGGATTGATGTCGTATGATTGCGTACCTGTTAATGTTTTATTTTATGGTGTGCTATGTCAGTCTGACCAGTTGAGATGGCGATTGAGTGTGATGAACACGGTTCGGTGGATCTGGCGTATGTTCAGTGGATCTGTGTAATACGCACGCACGCACGCACGCGCACGCACGCACGCACGCACGCACAGGCGCACGCACGCGCCACGCACCGCACGCATACGCACGCACGCGCCTTGCTCACGCACGCATACGCACCTTACACTACGCACGCACGCATACGCAGGCGCGCACGCACGCACGCACGCACGCATACCGCACCTGATTACGCACGCACGCATGCACGCATTACGCACGCCTGCACGCACGCTTACGCACGCACGCACGTACGCATCGCTCGCACGCTTACGCCGCTTACGCACGCACATACGCTCACGCACGCTACGTGCTTACGCACCTTGCTCACGCATACACTTACGCACGCACGCTTGCACGCGCTCCGCACGCGCACGCACGCAGTTACGCACACACGCATACGCATGCACACGCCCGCACGCTTACACGCACATGCACCTTACATCACGCCACGCACGCACGCACGCACGCACGCACGCTGTACGCTTTTACACTTGCCACGCACGCACGCACGCATGCGCATGCGCACGCACGCACGCACGCGCACCTTACGCACACACACGCACGCACACACACGCATGCAAACGCTCACGCACGCTTACCGCACGCACACCTTACGTACGTACACACACACACACACACTTACACACACGCACACACACACACACACACACGCACACACACACACACACACACACACACACCACCATGTATGATTTGGTTTCTGTAACATATGTTATTGGGACAGTTGTCTTTGTTCTGTTAATACAAACCTAAGGACAACCCTGATCGCTCGTATCTTAACAAGAACTACGCATTGACTTCGTAAGATCAAATGAGCAGCACGTTTATTTCAACTTTCGGTTAAGTATTGATTGCGTCATTACAAGGTTCAATGCTGCTGGGAGATTTCAAATCATCACGATTCGTTTAAATACCTGACACGGTGCCGGATCACTAAACTACCGCACCACATCTAATCGTACATCGTTCCGGAGTATTCCAACGAACTGGTGCCAATCCCGGGTTGGCACGATGAACGAAACCGATGTCGCTGTGTATGTTGTCACACAATCGGATAAAATGCGTATGGGATTGATCCCGCACATGTTGTTGGTCTCAGACCCATCATGGAAGTATCCGTCATGCCCACGACGTTGCCCCAGCTGCGAAGGAACACGCTATTATACTGGACCGAAACAATTGCCCACATTCGGTTTAGTTGCTGTTTGCCAGATACTATGAACCAGATAGGTGCTTTCAGAGTATTACGTGCCGGACGTCTGTCATGACGAAACTGTATTTGACCAAGGATTACGTGAACTGTCACTCAATTGATCGTAGCTCAGAGCAATCACAGAAATCTACCTACGTCAAACGTCATGTTAATAATAAATTTGCGTCGTCACGCTTGACCAGTACGATCAGTAAACCGATAGGAACTATGCTGCTTTTATTTTAGAAAAATATAACCGTTATATTTCTTCCACAAAATGGGTCTATTTTGCCAGGTGCAAACCGTCTGTGAAGGGAAAACGATTAACATAACACGCTCTAAAAATCAGAATGAAGCTGTTTGCGAAGACACTCTTTGGTTATGAAATTACAATTTTTAATGAGCCAGTATTTCTCGCGCCGTTAATTACCAGCCCACAACCAGCACGGCGTGATTAGGATAATGAACAGAACGGTTCGTTGTACACCCGGAACGGTAGTCCCTAAATAATATCAGGATTAATGCCGGGGTGCTAACGCGTATATGTGTGTCTCTGTGGATATTATTGTGTGTCGAAGAGATGATGAGGAATATTGTATGTGTGTGTAATGTGTGTCTATTATTAATGTATTCGATGATGATATTATTGTTGATGATATTAATGTAATATTGATAATATTCGTGATATTGTATTGTGTCTATTCAATATTATTGTTGTATTGATATTAGCTGATGGCTGGTATTGTCATCAATGATATTATTAATATTATTATTGATTCTGATATTTCTACAAAAAACATTGGCATCGATCGTTACATACTTGAATGACGTAAAGAATGCGTCGATCGCTACAGCAATAGGACCCACAGTGGCGACTGCCTCTTTCAGCGCTTCCTCGCTGGCGTTTACCTGCTTGAACGACTGACAAGTGCCAACCACAGTGCTGCGATTGAACCGACAGGTTCCTTGCTGAAAATAAGAGGAACAGTACTGTTGCAAGGACAGTGCTAGGCCGAAGAGCAGACGTTACACTAGTAGCGTTCTTTTGGAGACTGTGTGAAAATAACTTCGAATAAAATTCTTTGCTGAATCGGTATATTAGTGAATGTAAATTTAAATGTTGACATAATGCAACTGAATATAAAAACAATATTTAATTGACAAAACAAATAACTTAATTGTAAGCTGTTCTAAAATTGTTATTCTTGCTTTTAAAAACTGTGACATTGGAAAGTGTATGACATAACGAACTGATGAATGTGTCTCACCGTCTGACTCTGCGGAATGGTTGAGATGTGTTCGAAACATGCACATTTAGTGTTGTTTAAGGGTTCGGGTTGACAGCATAATTTATAATAGTAAATCGTCCACGGGTATGTTCATAAATCGTCTACTTTCCTACATGTTGCATATTACCTTCCATGTACACCAATATTTTATCGTATTTACCTACATATTATTGCGTGTATTGTCGGCATTATGATCGAGCTCTAATGTGACGTCAAATGATATTCAGTTCGACGGGACATACTATATTGATTGTGTGCTTATTTACCTTCGCTTCGTAGACGTACGGCTTGTCGATGCCTTCGTTGTCTATAACGTATTCGTATCCGGAAGTCAACCAACCCCCGTCGCAGCCGTCCGCATCTTCAAACAATTTCAGCGTGTCATCACCGTAGTTAAAATAACGATATTGCGAGTATGCGTGAGTGTGTGTGTCACCACTGTAAACATGGAAGACACAGCGTACGATTCTGCTGACTTGGATTATTTGGAGAGTTGTGTCGCAAATGTGACGACATGTAGGACGGTTTCCGCGTACAGCGACGAATCGTTGCCAATAGACGTCACTCAGGAAAGTTTATGACATTCATGATGATGACGACGATATAAAAAGAATTTTTTTTGACTATCTTAGTCACCGGCGACAAACGACAATTTCAGATTAACCAACCGAACATGTTCCAAACTTTGGAAATATCCATGGTTGGCCTATTCCATGGAAAGTATTTGTGGCATGATATCATCAGCAAATGTACACTGCTCTTCGTTCTCTTCAAATGGTGTTGACATATTGGAAAACATGGAGACATCGTTATTGTAAATTTGGTGTTTGTAAAACTGGATATGCGGAGGGAGTTGGGAAACTTGCCTTGAATTGTTAAAATATTCACCATTTTACTTTCTTGTGAGAGGTTGAGATAAGTTATCTCACCAAAATATGTGCAATATAGCTCATATCAATTTATAATAAATGTATGGCCTCTTTGTATGACAATGTCACCTGAAATTATGGTATGCAGAGGTTCTCCCCTTCCATGAACATTATGGGTTTGTTCTTTTAATTCAAACACACAGTTAAATGTTGTCCACGTAATTGTTAATATTCATTTACAATTCTGGGGTTCGTGGCACACCGTGGTGGTAACCAGTTCAGAGAACAGACAGTACTCTTTTATAGTCTCTTTTCTGGTACATGCATTTTGGCACGATAAACGGTGTACATGTTGATTCATTAAATCGAAACGCAAAGTAACACTTCTGCAATTAAAACGGCGTTATCTAAACATGATCTCGCTCGTCTCAGAGATTCATTTTCCACGGTTGTGACTTAAAGTGATATATGGTTCATCTGTCTCCTTTGTTCCTCGCCAAGGACGAGCGTCGGTGGGTCAAACAGACATGGCTTGGTGGGATCCTCTCTAATTTTAAGGGAATTCTTACAATCAGTATGAGGCGTTCGTAACTTCCGGTACGTCATTACATGGCATTTATGCAATATATTGTGCTATAAGAGCGATGTCATGATTAATTAATTACTGAACAATTTATGTCTTAAAAAGCTTCTGTTACCCCACAAAATTCCCCATGTTTAATACCGCTGCTATAAAGTGTAAAACAAAATATAATCTATTATTTGTCATGTCACATTTTAATGTGAACATTTACGTAATAAATCCAAAATAAACATGATGTCAGTGCAGTTACAGTTCTTCAAGAACATAAATAATGTTATCAAAAGACCCACACCACGACTTTGCATCCCATCTAAGCATCATGATAATGTATGATAGAATTATAGGTATTTTCTAATATTTATTGACTACAATATTATTCATAGAATTGTGTAAAAACACCAGCTTTAGTACTATGTTGTATATAAATATAATGTATTAAAGTAGTTTTTCTAGTATATGTGTGTGTGTGTGTGTACACACACACACACACATATATATATATATATATATTCTATTTACGTTAACTTTTTTCCAACCGGTTCTTGTCACCTTTAAAGTTTAATTTCATTACTGTATTAAGAGTTCGTTCGATTGTACTGGGGACCGTTGATAAATTGGGGACCTTTATACGCAAATTGCGTTACGACAATTCTGATATGTACTAGCAAAATGTCCGTCACCTGACAGGTTGCCTTGCAAGAAGACAGTCGTGAAAGTAATATTTAAACAATGTTAAAAAATCATCATTACGTAAATTATATTACGCATTAGCAAATACTCGTTGTTTGTTAAAAAAATTGAAGGTCGGAGAGAATGTGATGTTCAAGTTAATCAATAGTGGCATGAGAGTAGATATAAGCATTAGGGTGTCTGCGTCTACTCCATGATGCCAAGTCTATGACGCAGGAGCAGTTTTACCGAAGTTTTTGCCGCACGCGATTAATGCAATGGTTAGGTTACGTGTTTCGTATTACGCGAAATTACGTTTTATGCAAATACGTACACATTATGTTTTTTTAAGTTCAGAACTGTTCATGAAAGAACTGAATTACCGCACAAAGGTGTCTTGACATAAACAGGGTCTTTTGAAAATATATATAGGGGACACGTCCTATTACGACCCGTAGACAGACAGACAGACATACAGTATTATTTTGACCATCATAAGTACATAGACTACAATATAATATTCATTGTAATTTCAGGGAGGCTGTCATTAAGACAACAGCGGCATATGATTGTGTTAATGGGAGCCTCCCTGACCTTACAATGAATATTATATTGTAGTTTATGTACTTATGATGGTCAAAATAAATACTGTCTGTCTGTCCGTCTGTCTACGGGTTGTAAATTAATCCCTATAAGTTTGTCTCTCGGGGTTCATGCCGTCTATAACGGAAATCTAAATCTACATAGGCAAGCTCGATTATAATAAGATATGAGTGTGTCTACCTGGCCGCAAGCCGAATTACACCCTACCGTATATCGGACCGCAACAATCAAGCAAGTTCTGCTCCGACAATTCGACCAGTTGGCCCGTTTTTTTGAAGTTCTGTCCTTCCATTGAACCAGTTGAGCCGAAAGTCCAGCAAGAGCCGCAGTAGCCCTGTAACAGCGCGATGACCTCAAGTCACTAGAACAACATTTTATCATCACTCCCGCTCTGTGCTGTTTTGAAGAACTAGTGTCGACATTGGTGTTAGCGATGGTTGCACGTTAGAAAGTTACCGTGTAGGTGGTCCTGATAGCACGGTAGCACGTGGCAGCACAGGCAGTCTCCTGTAATTGTATATTTTCATACTTAAACATGTTATCGTTGAGCTAGTCACAAGAATGGGATTGCTTGGCTTTATCAATATTAATCACAGTGCACACTGTGGACGCAGATTAAATGTCTATAACTAGTAAACAAGTTTGCTTTGTTTTATGGTGGTGTTATTTTTACGAATGGTGACACCATTGACGAAAATACACTGACAGTTTCACTTAATTCAACGAATAGCCGTTTGTCCGCAAATTACCATTTAAGGAAATATATGGTATAACACCACTGGCAGATCATTTGGGAACCTACATTGATCAAACATTTACATAATAACTATCATATTATGTTTAAAAAAAACAATAAATTGTTAGAATTGCATTGCAATATACGTATACCAGTACAGGAAACATACACATTGTCATATTTGTGTAAAATAAAAATGTTATAATCAACACAAACAAAGCAACAAGTATCATATCAATACCCGAGGAGTCCGCGGGGCTGTTGAATGGACCGCCTACCTGATCTTTAACGCGTGTGACGTAACCATGGTCCCTCCAGTCGATGCTGTCGGGTATTGACCGGGCGACTCGTCTTCTGCTAGACATCAGTGGGCTTAGGTCCTTCCCACACAAAGGAGGTTCGCAGATTTTGTCTTTTGAAGGTACTTTCAAACCCAGCATTGTTTTATACTGTGTCGCTGTCTGCAAAATCGGCGTCACTTCGTTTATGTAAATACTACGTTTATTCATTAGACTACTGAGTTTCGTTAGCGCCCGTAAAATTTGCCCCCCACCGACAAATATTTGACATGTTTATTCTCTGAACCAACTGAACTGTTTTGTTTATCGTGCAACTTGAAATTGACTTGCATGCATATTGAATTAATCTGTTTCAGTGTTTATTATTGCAAATAGTTTAGAAAACGAAACTTAAAGTTCTCATTTTTATTCGATATGAACAATAAACTGGTCATGATAAAATCAATAATGAATAAATGAACGCATTTACAAACATAAACAAGTGCGTGCATCCAAGGGCAACTTCACAGCAAAACCGCTTTTCTATATTTGATTGCTGCTATCTAATCAATAATTACACTGTGTAGTTGGAAGTTGATTTGTTCTAAAGTCACCCGCTTTATTCTTAGAAGGTCCAAGTTATTTAGTACATTTATAACACAAATCAGCCTCATATAATATACAAGCCCATAGGCTGGGTGTTTTGATGGATGTGAACACCCCGTCAAGCTGACGAAAAGAGTCCTGCGCGATAGGGAGGTGGGTTGTAGTTATATCTTTATCGTAGCTTCCAGGTGGTGTATTCGGAGGTTTCAAATGGGTGCAGTCGAAAACGCAACCCACCAACCGTCTTCTCACCAGACATGACGTACAACTGGAACACTGACACGAATAAGTGGCCATGACCGAAAGCAATGTTGTGTAGAGGCCCCATAAAATTTATTATTGAGGCTCCTGGGCTGCTGAACCGGCATAGACGTCGTAAATCCGTCGGTCATCCCCTCAGGCCGCCAGGCACTCAACCTTGCACGATGCGCTGTTTTGTCAGGAAGGGCTTTTAGAGAGTGATATATACATGTACAGTTATCATCTACCAGGGCATATTCCATGATGAGAACAAGGTTTTCGGCAGCACCTATTGAAGCGCCCGTAAGAGGTTCCCATTTACCTGTATACGATGTGTATGTCCCATATCAGAAGGAACACGTCATGTAGTGTCTCTTCCGAAAGAAACATGCAACGTATGGTGAACGAGATTGCCCAAATTTCAAAACCGCAGTAGTCCTAGGTGGAGTCGAACCCCGGCGCAACAACACGCGGAGCTACCTCCCCCCTCCCGCCCCTCTCTTTACAATAATTGCACCTATGAAAAGTGCATAAACATGGACAGTGTTATTGTTTACTATTAGTTATACAGAACTTTAGTCTACAAATGAAATACAAAATAACACAAATATGCAACGAGTGAAAACTTGTTGTATGCATTAGTATTCTTTAAAAAACCGAACGTACTCTTAGGGGGCTGTACAAGTCATTGTTATGTAGCGTTACAAGGTGTGGGGGATCTCATAAATTCCACATTTAGCGTGGCGTAGTTTGTGGATGGTACCTATGAAACAATAAGCGTATTTTAAAAAGCATTGAGCAGTAGCAGATCTCATACGTACCAAATCTGAAAATTTATTGACGCCCATTTTGAACGTGGATTTACCGCGTTCATAACCTGCATTGTGTTTTGTTATCTTGGTAAGGGTGTCCTTCCAGGCGAAGTAACTGGACATAGAAGAAAATTGTGTCATGTCGCATGTTTCTTTAACAGGTTGTCAATAACACACACATGCACACACACACACACACAGACACACACACACACACACACACACACACACACACAAACACACACACACACACAAACACAAACAAACAAACACACATACGCACGCACGCACTCACACACACACACACACACACACACCACACACACTCACTCACACACTCACTCACTCACTCACAAGATTTACACACAATAAATAATAGTCAATTATCATGAGATACTCGACTCATCAACGGAATGCCTTCAAAACGTATTAACTGTATTAAATGTGAAGGCACAGTTATCAATACAGATTGAAACTGCTAAAAACCGTAACATTTTCAAGAAACTTCTGGAATAAGACGATGATATAATATATACTGTCAGCTAAACAATTCGTCTTAAGAGATGCATACAAAACAGTTTATAAAGAAATGCTAACAAACTAGAACCTCTTCACCTGGGTCTCCAAAATATAAATTATTAAAGTTTACTTAATATCTTAATTTATTTGTACATATTTCGTATGTTCAGGACCAGCCACAAATTTGGGAATACAGTTAGGTTAACATATAATGTTATATCTAGATTACAACAGCAACCAGAGGTATCTATACAAACAAGCAACACATTGATCGGCTGCTCCATATAAGCCTTGTGCCGCAACCGATGTGACATAATCAAAGCAGTACCTCGTTTTTTCCTTCTTTTCTTCTGTGAAATCCTTCTGGAAGGTTGATTTATACTCTGCCCATGCTGTGTCCTTCCTGATTTTGCTGGGTAATATTGAGACGTACAATGAACTGGCGCACGCACAGAGCACCAGTAGCACGACTGATCGAAGCTGCGATACACAAAATACCGTTACTGAAAACAAACATTAATGTTGTGTTTCGCAATCTATTTAGATATGCTTTATTCTTAACAGGAATGTCCACAATGTGTAGATAAATGTATGATGACTAAAAAATCCCTGATATTAAACTCACCAGTAATTTTATGAATCCATTAAAAATAATGACATATAATTTGCTTATTTCCATTGAAATCGAACTACTACCTCTTTGAATGCAAGCTGAACAGTTTTACAAGTAGCTTTATAAAAAACTGCATTGTTTGCAATAACTGTTTGGGTGGATTGAAATCCACTTCCGACTCGATATCATCCTTTATGTGAATTGCTTTTATTTTAATATCTATACCATTTATGACGTTATAATTAACTACTAAAATGGTCCAATGTAGAAAATGAACTACTCTCTATGATAAGTACAATAGTAAAAACCAAATTAGTTATTATGTATATATTTTTTTTTCAAGCTTTGCTGAATATTCGTGCAACGTTTGTTTTTTTAAATGGTATTGAATATAATCCTATAGAGTCGATACGTATGGTTATCAAACCACGTGGCTTTCATCGGAAAATGCCCAGATATTTGTATGAACAATAAAAAACTTGTATTTGTTGAAAAGGCGAACAATTTAGGAGTAGTGATATTGAATGACTTGAAGGATAATAAAGATATGTTATGACACCTGTTCCATCTGTGTTAAAGTAAATCTGTTTTATGCATATTGTTGTACAATTTAAAGTACCCATCTATGAATAAATTTTAACAAGGGCACATATTTATAAATTAAAATTGCCTACAGCAATATGCATAGACGGATGTTGGGATACCACCGATGGGACTGTGCGAGTAGCATGTTTGTCAAAAATGCTATCGATATATTTGACGCCCTATTGTGTAAGAATGTTTACGGTTTGTTTTAGAAAACGTATTCTCAACATTAATAATGACCTGATAAAATGTACGTACAATTGTACAGCTATTGTTAATAGGCCTATGTGGACTAGGCCGGCCCAAATGTCTGTATATATTGTAAAACGGTGATTTTATATAATGTTTTACATATTAATTATTTCTTATAATTTGTTTAATTTATTTATTAACTTTATTTAATTTATTACCTGATGTTATTTAATTTGTTTTTATATCTAACTTATCTACTTATAAAAAGCTACATATTTTATACATATTTATATGTACCAGTTGGGTATGTTTTTTGCCTTAAATAAATGTATTCGTGTTGGTATTCTACCATTAAGAAACCTACGATCGCTATTGTAATTTATGCGCTGTCTTCTAATTAAGAAATATTAAAATTTCACATAATCTTCATGTTACATGCTAATATGTCCCTTAGTTTCTTTTGAAATATTATCTAAGGAATACAGGACACTTTAAGAACGAGAAATGCCAGTCCTTATTGTTGTATACCTAAATATCTTTCTACGTATTATTACACTATACATCAACACAAAAATAATTATTTCACTGCGTTATATAACTGTTTAATCGCGGATGAAAATGGATGTTCTAGATTATATCGGGTGCATCGCCCATTTTAGATGGCCTCATGTAACATGCTGGTACTTCGTCAATATCATCACATGTTTGTTCTCTTTTATTTAAGTACATACACATCATGGGTCAAGATAACGAAGCAACACAATAATGATATATATTGCCTTCTGTGATCCCAAATCGAGGCAATATCAATACTCTCACCGATAAATGTCACTGTAAATACTAATAGGAATACCGTGAAATAAATACTATAGGAGCTGGATTAAAACATGTAAAAACTACAGAAACAAAGACGGTCATGTTTGGTAACATCATTATACAAGACTGGAAAAACGAGAAATTTTAGAGCAGCGATTCTTAATCCTTGGGTCGCATCCCAAAATTGGGTCGCCAGACCTTTTTGAGTGGGTCGCCAAGAGTCTCCAGTGACTGTCGACATTTTCCTTTTTTGTCCTGCTTGTCCACATGTCATTTCAACAACATGCGACAATTAGGGTAAACTGTTCCTCTCGCGTCAGTCGCATGCATCTCGTGTTGACATATTTTGTCTGACGCCGCCAAAAACGCGCCATGCGCGCACTGGGCGGACACAAATCGGTGCCGTTTTCGATTAGTTTTTTTATCAAAATATTGAGAGTAAGCTTTCACAGACACATACATAACCCTTTATTCAGAACTAAATAATTACGCTTCAGTTATTATTAACAAGTCTTAGTAACCACATTGTATAATAGTAAAATTAATAAATTAACTTACCATCGTCATGTTGCTGTCATACGGTTGTAACGCCCTCTCGAAATAAATAGGTTGCTTTATCTCTTCTTTTTATGTGTTTGTCCTCTCCCGTGTCTCCTCGAGTTGACGCTACTACCAGTGTCACAATCACACCCTCTTTATATAAGACTCACAGAGCTAAACTCTTACGTCAGTCAGGTGAGCCAGTCACAGCCAATCACAAGAACTACCCCTGAATGGTCAGCCTGTGCTGAATGAAATTACTGATATATTTATTCAATGACCTTCCCACATACAAGAGTGTATTTATTGTTTTGTGTCTGCCACCTGTGATGTTTTCATGCGGCTGCCATCTGTCCTTCTTACTGATAAGCACCATTCACAAATAATAAATGGATAACTATAAACACATGTATTCGTAAATGTGCTGCCCATTGAACAGTGAATGACTGCGATTTTAATCACGAGACCGGGGACGAGTTGGAGCTTATAGCGGGTTGAATTTTGCGATCCATTGGAAAACTCATGCACTAATCCTGCTGTGGTTCTACGAAGTGAAGGCCAATAGCTCTACCCAGAAAATAGCAGACGCAAAGATGAAATCACGCAGACATTATCATGATTTGTTGCTTTTTCACTATGTTGAGTAATAAAATTGAAAGAGGATCAATGACTTCCACGCCACGATTATAGAATGGAAATATGTTGTGCATACATGTGGAAGGGAACATAATCCTATTGCCTCTCATAGTTTGTGTTGTGTCATACAAAAAGTGGCCGACCATGTCGGGGCACGTTGGTGCATTATTGTCCGGGTGGGTTGGCGCATGCGGCATCCTTACCAGGTGAGTTTTACCTTATTAATCTTCACACTATATGGATTACAACAACATACTATTTATTGTATTTATTTTTAATTGCTACATAAATCAATTGTTTATGTTATGTGGTAATAAAAGAATAATAAATCCAACGGATAAAGTGGTACTGGATGACCTATGCAAATACTGCAGCAACACTAATAAAATCTTCAGCACGAATTAAATCTAAATTCACGTTTCCGTTTGCGTCGAGTCCAAACACATTTACTACGGTCATCTAAGTGAAAACGTTGAGTCTAAAAACAGTGTTTCTTACTTTCACTTCACATTCTTCACTTGATGTTATACCTATAATCGATGGTACAATATTTATACTACCAGATATTCGTAAATCGCAACTATCAAACGATGTTTTCAGTGGCAAAAAGATAGTGGCATTGCAAATAATTCCCCGCTTGTTTGCAGAAGCTATAATCACCGCACAGTACAAGAACCGTTTGGTCCAGTAAATGAAACGAGAACGGCAACTTATCGCATACAGAATTAACTGGTACAAGAGGATCCGTATTAGGTGAGACACCAATGTGACACAGGTGTTTGATGCACGTCGACCCTTTTTTATGGTATGTTCAGTACCTTGGGTTGAACAAATAACTATTTGCAACACATGCATATGTGTTTAATGTGATGCGCCAACGTACCCTAGGGGTGCGCCAAACTACCTCATACACGGGACAAGTTCGCGCGAGAAGGGGTCAGATATTGGCCAATTTCATAATAGGGAACGTACCTATGCAAAGTGGATTCATTACAAACGCATTACCTTAAGAAAAAGTGAGTTTAAGTGAAAATTGCGCCAACTCTCCCCGGTCTTCCCAACTCTACTAGTGGTAAACGGTTTTACCAAGTAAGTAAACAGCACATATTTAGGGGGTTTGTATGAACTTAGACGATTGTTGAATAAAACAAAGGGTTGACGTTTTGGTTTACAAAAGTAACAAACACAATTGTGACCATAAAACAGACGGTTGTTTACATAGAAAATAGGATAATTGTCCCCACGTGCAACTCAGGAGATTCTCTGGAAACCCCTAGGGGCTTTTGTCAAGGACCACCTGGAGTATAATTACACAATAACACAAAATTAAAAAAGTATGGTTATGATTAAATGAACAAATAAAGTAGTAAGCTACAGTGTAAACTACTGTGAACACATAAATGATGTAATAACAAATTGCAACTAAAAAAGTCACTACAAATTACTGATATGCGAATGTTTATGCAACAGCATATTTATTGGTGTATCATGCATAGCTTTATTTATAAAAAAAAATTATTTACATATTTTTAGTACCATTTGCGACATTACTGTTTATATACCATGATACCAAAATGTGATATTACTATTTTCGGTTACTAGCACGAGAGGTTTCAATTCATCACACATTCCAATACACTAACTAATACTATATAACATGTCAACATAATTACATTGATAATACTTAATGATACATGATTCTGAATAATTTATACTAATAACATAACATTATCCAAAAATACTACTGCAACTACTACAACATAACTGATGCTAATTACATATAAATATAATAATACAAGCAAAATGATCTATTACTTAGTAAATAATCACTACTAGTACATAAGATACCTAAAACATATATCGACAGTAATAACTCTTTTAGCTTTCTTTTAAATAGGTTTTTTGATATTTGAAAGCTAATCCGCCCAAAATACCAATCACACGTTATACGATTATTGTACAACTTATATAGTTTCTAGAAGGAAATATGTATACGAAAAACATCAGCTAATTTAAACCGAGACGAGGAAACTACGATGTTTGGTGAGGTCATCTGACAGGGATGTGACATGTATTGACGACGCCATAATTGATAAAAGACGAAAGTCTATACAACAGGTAATTTAATATTTTGATATGTTAAGAAGAACTACACTCAATAAACACTATCTATTCTGAAGACTGTTTTATAATAATTATGTAACATGTTTTACTTACAATTGTGTTATAGATGTCACCCTTACCCTGCCCATGTGGGTGTTTAACTGATACCACGCAAGACATTGACGTGAGTTTGTTCAATCCGTGGTTGCAATTACTGGTTGTGGGAGTTCATTCCGGACACGGGAGTCGGTTCGTAGTCGTTTATCGCCATATGTGATTGATGGTGAAAGTGTCACAGCTGTGAGGTGGGACATTTACCTTGGTTTACTTTGATCCTCCTCGTCCTGAGGAATTGACGAGGAAGGGTGTACGCGAACCCGTATAATCATCCGACACATTCTCTAAATATAATTTGTCAAGATGATATATTAAGCAATTTATATTGGTTGACATGACTGCCCCTTGTGGCAGTATATTCCATTAATTGATATTTCTTCTTGTAAATGAAAACTTTCTAATATCTAATTTAATTGTTTACTTATTGTATAAAGAACCCTCTCGTTGCAGTGGCTTAGCCTCCTAGTCTCGAGGGTTGTCATATTTAATGCTCTTAACTTGTTAGAGTAATTCACATGACTCATTTCAATTATCACCCTGGTTCTAAACGTTGCACATTTCTTATTAGATTTTTTTCTTTTTGTTTAAGGGGCGCCATGTCTGGATAGAGTAATCTAATCGTTCGTGTAAGGGAATTATGTAACTTTATTATGACTGCCTTTGTTATATCAATTATGGGTCTGTTTACAATACCTTCATGCCGTGGTGGTTCTTTTCACAAACATCTGAGGAGAAAAAATCATGCTGTTGCCTAAAG
Source organism: Paraescarpia echinospica (assembly GCA_020002185.1). Lineage (NCBI taxonomy): Eukaryota > Metazoa > Annelida > Polychaeta > Sabellida > Siboglinidae > Paraescarpia > Paraescarpia echinospica. The sequence goes on along the minus strand of CM034532.1, from coordinate 43,461,589 downwards.
TCAATACATCTACATGGCGAAACTGATGGAAAAGGTAAGTGCCCCAACATTTAGTAATAACCTATGTATTTTTCACCAAACTGTGCATGATGCCCATCAAACTCAGCATTTGTCACCCATATAATCTCACTGCTATCACTATAACAACTGAACAGATTAATATCAGCAGCAAATAAAATAAACATAAATACTTGTGAAACATTATAAATGTCACTAATATTATTAGCATAAACACGTTTGATCCTAAAATAGAATCTTGTTGAAAACCGCAACGTAACCTACGTAGCTCTGAGTCACTATTTCTGAACTGAACTTCTTATCTATTATATTAATAACTCAAAATGTACTGACGTGCACCAAACTGCATACCATAGAGATTGAATTTGTTTGCCAATATGTTTTATCATGATCAATACGAACATCAGTTTTAGGTCAAAAAATATTACAACTATGATGAATATGAATTGATAAACATTTAACATGGAAAAACATATCAACATAATCAGTTCTAAAATATATAGAGCAATTTTTGCAATTAATAGAATGAAACATGTTTTGCCACACAATGCTTTAAAACTCTCTATTATATTTTAATGCAAAGTCACTTAACTTACGGTATACAAGCATGGGGCAATGGAAATACCATAAGAAAGATAGACATTTTACAAAAACGCGCTATACGAATAATAAAAAAAAAAAGATATAGAAGTCACACCGATCCTATCTTCAAATCTGAAAATATACTTAAAATCTCTTATATTCACATGTTGCACGTCTCACTATTTATGTATGATTATCACCATAATACTGCCTAAATCCTTCAAACATTATATACCAAAAAAGAATCTAGCCACTAATTCCAGAATTACTAGATAACGTAACCTCTTATATACAGAGAAGCCCAGAACACATTTTCATCTAAATTACCTAAACACCATTTTATAAAACTATGGAACAATCTCGATTATAAAATACAAAACGTCAAATCCAGACACAAATTCAAATTGTTATTATCCAATCAACATCTAGACAACTATCTTAGCCACGTGCATTGCCTAAATCCCAGATGTGCGGAGTGCAATTAAATATTTGGTTACTTTTTATATCTATGTTTGGATCCGCATAAATTTCTTATAATTGTTTTCTAACAGTAATTTTCTACACTAATTCGTTTCCTTCTCCATCGCATCCCCAGTCCGTTGTCACACAGAAGATATCATACACTCGTGATAATCATCGTATAGGTACATGTAAATATAATTCGAAATATATGGTTATGGGGTCACAGGAAGACGGCATATAACATGCCATGTGACAACCATGCAACACAAATTAATTTTTTAAACGGTTGTTTTGTCTAAGTCTACTGCTATGTTGTTGTTGTTGCAAAATAAATTTATTTGATTTGTTTTGACATTTGATTTGTAGGTATTTTATAGGGGAGAGTTGCTAGGATTGAGATCAATCTTATAGATAACGTTAACTATAGACGCAAACATGTAATTGCCGTACGTAAACTTCTAGCATAGTCTTAACATTTCATTTTCAACAACCAACCTTAAATCATTGCAGAAACATTGATCAATATTGATTTTCAATTGATCCAAACCTGGACATACCTTTCTCGACAGGACCAGCCGATTGTACCATGGTGAAATTATGACATAAACAAGCATATGCTTTATTATAAACAATATAATAAAAAGAAAATTATAAAAATACATTATGTTACACACACACGCACACGCACACGCACACGCACACGCACACGCACACGCACACACACACACACACACAAATATTTGCTGATACAGTTCCAACCCGCCTCTAAGGACTAAAGAAAATGGACATGTTCTCAAACATGTCTGGATACAAATTTGTAGTATCTTTTACGTTCGTGAGTATTTACTAAACAATGATGATTCCGATATATTAACGTTTTACTAGCCGTGCGGTCAGGCTTTGCAGGGGGAAATACGTTCATAAAGTGGCGTCAACGTCAATGTATATCTACAAATTCCCACAGTCCCTAAACCATGTGACCCAACCTCCAGTAATATGTACTGATCTGACCCATGACCCACTCTCTAGTATAATCTACATTATATGCATTAATGTAAATCCTAACATGGGCAAATCTAATGTTCTCAGAAATATAGTAACACTATTTTTAGGTGGCCATAACAGTCATATGGATTTATGTGACATTCATAAAATTATTTACAGTTTACTGATTATAAGTTTACAAAGCTTCTGGTGCGATCTGTGACATTATCACCCAGGAAATCTCGATTCGACGATTACGTTTGCGGTATGGCTCTACTGACAAAGCACTAGACGGGATGGTGTCTTATCTGTAGGGGCGCACTCGGCGAATCGTAATACGTGACACTTTATCGAGATTCGACGATTGTGTTTATGCGACGGCTATGGATTGTATCTTATCTGCAGGGTCGGACAACACGAGTTGTAATAAGGAAACTGCAGCTGTTGCCGATGGTGGCAGCACAAAACACACGTTCACATCGAAATCGAAAGGATTGTCGTCACAGAGCAGAACGTCGACACGGAGACAGTTGATATGGTACTGAAGGAGACGGGTGGAAGACTAGAGGGAATTTGACGGGAATTTGGGAGACGGGAGGGCTGTAATAAGAGGGAATGGGATAGGACTGGTCAATTGGTTTATGTTTTTATAATTGTTTTTAAAGTGATATTATAAGTTTGTAGTTATTGTCATTGTTGAATATGATGTAATTAGCTGTAGGAAAAGCATGTGGTTCTAATGATCCTTTGGAAATCACACCACAAGTGTGACATGGTCAGCATCCTGAGAGAAAGCTTTATCACGACTACAACTACTAGTTCTACAACAACTATTACTACTACTACTGCTGCAGCTACTACTACTACTACTAGTATTACTACTACTACTACTACTACTGCTACTACTACTACTACTACTATTACTACTACTGCTACTGATACTACTACTGCTACTTTTACTATTACTACTACTACTACTACTGCTGCTGCTGCTGCTGCTATTACCACTACTACTACTACTACTACTACTACTACTACTACTACTATTACTATTATTACTACCACTACTACTACTACTATTATTACTACTACTACTATTATTACTACTATTATTACTACTACTACTACTATTACTACTACTACTAATATTACTACTACTATTACTACTACTACTGCTTCTGCTACTTTTACTATTACTACTACTACTACTACTACTACTACTACAGCTACTACTACTACTAATATTACTAATATTACTACTATTACTACTATTACTACTATTACTACCACTACTACTACTACTACTACTACTACTACTACTACTACTACTACTACTACTACTACTACTACTTTGGAACAAAATAGCGCGGTATTCAATGCGTAAAGCACATTACACTTCCTTGCCAGTCTGACTTATTCAATCCAATAACTGTGCCAAAGTGAACTTCTGCAGAATATATTCAGCAACGCCGTGTGAAAGCAATTCCTTTATGTTCTGACGTCACTGTCAAGTGTTTAGTTGCACAGCTGATTGACCTATATATACATAGTGTAGAAAAGTAGAAAATGTCCAAATAAGAGTAAACTAACTGACGCACTGGTGTGGAAGTCCAATGTTCTATCATTACATTACCGAACCCAATACATCAGTGGCCGGCAACCTTTTTATGGAGGGCCAAATAAGTTACTTGGGCTAGGTCAGCGGGCCACACATTTATTTCAAAATTGTTATAAACTGTTAGATACGTATATAATATCTATAGAGGCACCATAACTCATATTGGTTGAAGCTGAAATTACACATTTTGGCAGCGTATAAATTAAAAACGTGTTATTATGGTCAAACATCAATGGCAATTTTTAATAACTTACTATTATTAACATACACATTATTCAAGGTCCGCATTGTCGTCATGCAATTGACATTTTGACCGAGTGCTCCACGTCTAAGTTGGCTTGATGTGTGAGATAGTGTTATAAACTGTTCCGTCGACTAGTACGTTTTGTTGCAAGATTCACCTTATTGAATGTAACTTTGAGTGCCACAGAGCCACATTACAGTGTGGTGAACTTTATCTACACAGCTTCTTGCTTACCGTTGACAATAACGGGCTGTAAATTAAAAGTAAATACGAGCTCCGAGACAAACTAGACGAGTTCTTTGGTTAGATGTGTTCGTCCCTTGAGTTGACAAGTCAGCAGATTGAGATACGGCATGATGTCGACAAGAATTGAAACCTGGGGTCAGCGATGTCCGATAGTCCTTCCCTCTGGAAAGGTATATATATATATATACGTATATAGGTATGAAGAACAAAAGGAGTTGTTTTGTTGATTAGAAAGGTTCAACACAATGCAGGGCCACTGCTAATCTCTTTACGCCAACTGAAACATCTATCCCGTAAGAAAGTACTCCCAATCAATATATATATACATATATATACATATATATATTGTCATCCTGCGGGCCGTATTGTTTAGAATCTCGCGTTTAGGCCGCGTCCCGCATGAAATAGTTTGACGGGCCGTAGTTGGCGATCGCTGTACACTCAGTCTACGTACATCATCATCCTACTGGTAACCACCCGCCCAGGTTATATTAATTGCGTTGAATCAAGTGAACACAAGCTTTAAAGCCAATCCTATGGCAGGGTTGAATTTTCAGGAAACGTGCTGTAGTATAACTTACCCCTTTCCTGAATTTGATTGGTTGCACGGAATTTGTACGATTAATGAAATTGACTTTCACACACACACACACACACACACACACACACACACACACACACACACACACACACACACACACACACACACACACACACACACACACACACACGCGCGCGCGCGCGCAAATGTGCACGCACGCACACACAAACACGCGCGCACACACAATTCGTTATATGGGTGTTGTCTACAGTTCCCAAGGGAATTATGTATACAAAGTGTAATCTTTGTTTGGCTAGAGCTAATAGCGTAGTGACAAAACACCCCGTTCTTTTGCCGCAGCGACCTTGGTTTTTGAACCATCAATTCCATATTGTTCCTGCGTACACTATCACAACAATACAACGGATGTTCACACGGCCTTAAGGCAAGGGTTTAATCGGAGCAGAATGTGATTTAACGGATTTTCGACATTAAAATGAGTTTTCAGTTGTAGACATTTATGTGTACAAATATTAGTCAACGTGTTATTCGTGTACGTGGTACTGTTGAAATAAACAAGTTTGTGTAAAAACAATCCTTTTCATTTGATGCCTATCTTTGTTTTTGTCAAATCAAACGTGAATTATGTGATTTTACGCGACCGGTTGTGTTCCGAAAATACAGACATTCCAACATGGCGCATTTGATGGGAAAGCCCTGTATTCGCGCTGCATGATGGGAGAAACCGGTTATAAATAGCATTGAACGCGACCGAATAATCCCGACTACGAACGAACCTCAGTCTAGCTTCTCAGAAACAAAGGACCGGGGGGATTCCACGACGATTGGCCAGACGGCATCAAGTGATGTCGGCTTATTTTCTCATTGGTCGTAATACTAATGTCCAGCATCTAGCGTCATCTTGTAATATAAGGTTCAACAAGATTTAACAAGGTTGCCATCCAGAAAATTAACTCTAGATGGCAGGTGGACAAGGAAGCCTTTTGGCTTATCGAGAGTCCAATACTTTTTATCTATGTGTATCCCGCCCTTTTAAGGTATGTGTCGATTTTAAGTTTACACATATTCACGCTACTAGCACAAACATAATCAGAACTTTCTTATATATAATCTACACTACTCCTTTACTAATGTAACTTCATGTCCTGTGGTCCGTCTATCTTTCTTAACTGAAAAAAATATTTCTATCAATATTTTCATAACCATTCAATATTTTAAACACTTCTATCTGATCTCCTCTCAATCTCCTGGTCTCTAGTGTTGTTAGGCGTAATTCTTAACTAAGATCCCTCAGTTTTGAAATAATTTTAGTTGTTCTCCTCTGTACTCTTTCTACCATATCTATGTCCTTCCTGCGATATAGCCTCCACGCTTGAATACAATATTCTAAATGAGGCCTATCTATTGTTTTGTATAGGCGTATTATTAGCTCTTGTTCCTTATACGTTACGTTTCACCTAATTAATTCAAGGATTTGAATTCCCTTTGAAGCGGCAATACCGCACTGCTCTGAAACCTTCTTTTCCAGTAGTAATTAGTACAGAACCTCCCATTTTATATTGTACATCTTCGTTCTCGTGTCCTGTGTGGAGGCATTTACATTTCCCAAAATTGAACAACATTTGCCATTTTTCAGACCATTTTATCAATCTGGAAAGATCATTTTGTAAATGCTGTCTATCTTCATCACGTTTAATCCTTCTAAAAAAATTGGTATCATCCGCAAATTTCAACACTTTGCTTGTTATATCATCGTCCAAATCGTTGATATATATTAAGAACTATATAGAACCCAGTACTGGTCCCTGTGGTACCCCACTCAAAACTGATTTCCAGTTTGAAGCCTCCCCATCAACTACTACCCGTTGTCTTCTGTCAACCCTAAGTCCGACCTGATCCTGAACTTTCTATTTGCTCCGAACATACGCATAAAAAATGTTGCTGTCTTTTTGTTGCTTTATATTACAAGCTCTTTTTAGTTCATAGCTTCTCTTCAAATTTCTAATTTCAGTTGTAGTTGGTTTAGTGATTCTTTATAAATATTGTAATCTTCGTTATTTCCAGTACGTCTATATGACTTCCACTTGTACTTAATTTTTCTAATGGCTTCTTTCCATAAGTATTTCTTTCTGGACCGTTTCCTTTGTTTTTTCAAGGGAACAAATTTATTGACGATGCACTCTATTTCACTCTTTAAGATATTCCAGCATTCTGTTGCTGACTTATTCTTCAGTGCGTTGTTCTAGTCTATGTTTGCTAAATATTTCCTCATTTCCTTATATCTTCCTTTGTGAAAATTTCTCCTGCTTTTTATTATTCATTACTGATTTTACTTTGATGGTAAAATGTATCTGGTTGTGATCACTATTTCCCAGTGGCTCACATAAGTTGACATTGTCAACTAATTCATTATGTGAGGTCAAAACTATGTCTAACACATTCTCACCCCTGGTTGGCTCTAGCACATGTTGAGAAAGGAAACTGTCTTGTACTAAAACTAAAAACTTGTGGTCCTCACTCCCCATACTCTGTAGAGATTTCCATTGTATATGCCCATGGTTAAAATCTCCCATAATAATAGTCCCGTTCGCTAACTTCCCTTATAGCGTTTTGTACTTTTTCATTATCTTCTACACTTACGTTTGGACTTCAATAAACTAACCCCACCGTTAACATTGAGTTTCCTGTAACTATGTTACACCAAACAGCTTCTTCGCAATATGTTTCTCTTTCTAATTTTATTTCATAAGCCTGGATAGATACTTTAACATATAAATTAACTCCACCTCCCCTTCTTCCTATTCTATCTTTCCTGAACGTTACTTAGCCTGTTAGTCCCAATTCGGCATCCGATATATCAGTGGTGGCCCATGATTCGGTTATACCTATTATGTGAGGGTCAATATCTTCTACCATAATGTTTAGTTCACTTCTTTTGTTTACTATGCTCCTTGCATTTAAACAAACGCATTTATATCCTGATTCAGAACAGTTTTCCAGGCTATTCTTTGCTGATTTATTTATGCTGTCTTTATCTATGCTTCCAGTTTCAGGCTGCTCTGTGAATCCCCCCTGCGAATCTAGTTTAAATAGATGCAACCGGTCCCACTGTAAACAGATTGCAGCAAGTTCTCTGAGAAAACTGCTGCCCCTTTCCACTTTCCCAGGCCATCGCTCACGTATATATCTTCCCACCCAACAAAGTATCCCCACAAATCTACGAACCCCACCCCCTCTTCTTTACACATCTGCTCAACTAGTGCGTTGATCGCCATCCTCTTGCAGTTTCTATATGTTGATCCCCTTCCTCCCATTACCGGCAGAATTCCTGAGAGAATAATCTGTTCGACTCTAATCTTCTTTAACTTCCTCACTAACTGCCTGTACTTCTGTACTATCCCAGTTGTTCCCTCCCTGTCACCATTACTTGTCCCTACGTGTACTAGTATATACCCTCCCTTCCCATGCCCCAACACCTTCTCTACCCTTTCAGTCACATGTTCTATCCTAGATCCGGCAAACAAACAACGACGTCCTCCCCTTCGCTTAGTGTCTTATCCGTCTTATCCTTCTCCGGTTTGCATATCTCTGGTTGTAGTTGTCCTATCATCATCCCTCCCAACTTCTATTCTGTCACATTTACTCCCACTTCCTTTCTTCCCGTCGTCTTTCCTCCCATTGCATTTCCTTCTCTCCTATTCCGCCTCTTTTTCTACGGTCACTTTCTCCCCTGTCACCTTCACGCCTGTCACATTTCCTGCCATCGATCCTCCAATTTCTTCCCCTCCGATCACCTTCCGTCCTCTCAATCTCCTTTCCTCGGTCTTTTTGCCACTACTCTGCTCCTTCAGTCTCACAGTATTCCCAACTCTCTCCCTGTCGTCTCTCTCCATTCCACCTACCTCCTTGCTGATTCTCATCTCCATCCCTTTCACAATATCTTCCAACCTAGCTACCTCCTTCTCCAGACGTTCCACCTTCCAACACCCCACGCACTGAAAGGTGAATCCCTCTTCCTTGGTCTCTGCCCATGACTTCCCACTTCTGCCTTGACTTGCCGCTTGCAAGGCGCCATATCAGAATTTATTGAATAATAATCATCTAATTAGCTATTTAAAATAATTTAGTCAATTGTGTTTACACTATTCACTGTCTATGTAATGTTTAAGAACACTGTTTACGGTGCACAAATGTTACACTTTACTTAAGATTGCCTTGTTTATTTCGGTTACAGTTTTTGTTTATAGTCACAACTGACTGTTTATTCTATCAGAATTGCTAACGTTACCGGTAGTGACCTAATTTAAATACAATCAATTGCTTTTCGCTATACTGCCTTATTTATTTAGGTTGTACAGTGCCCTAGCGAATACGTGGGACACAAGCTACATAAACTTAGTTCGCCTGGTTATCGCAAATGCTTAATTGTAACAACAAAGCTACCTAATCAATATGTCTAGCAGGTACTGACTTACACATATATTATCTGATGAAGTAGTTTTATGTTTGTTACTTTATCACCTATATATTCTACCAAATAATGAGGTTTGTTAAATCTTGTTTACAAACTTATCTTAGGCTAACTTACCCTATTATCACTCACTAGACTAAGGTGTTCTAAAATACATTATCTAACAGAACAACTGCTAATCAATATATGTTTATTGCTATTTTATGAATGATATTAAGGCAATAATAGTACTTATCAATCAGGAATTCCACTGGTTTATCAACTTTTTCTGCACCACCAATTTCTCCGATCTATCTCCACCAAATATAGCCTCGAGGTAATACTAGCTACGTCCAATTCGATCGCCTTTGGTGAAAATACTGCAGGGTATAATAGTACACATGGAACTTTGGTTGCTTTGCCTGCTTGCTTGCTTGTTTGCTAGTGTGTCATCGATCTGTCTACGTCGACTAATTTTGATAACTCCTGATATTAGTGTGGTGCAGCAATGTCCTTTGCGAAACATTAATATTATTCTCTTTTTATTGTTTTGTGATTCACTATTTGCACAGTAAGTGTTCTTGCTAACCATTGCATTTAATTGTATGCACATATTACGACCTAGCTACGAGCTGTGTTTCACTGTGTGCACAGGGTGTAGTCTCGCTACCTGTTATCTCAGGTGTGCACAGCGTGAGGCCTTGTCGGCTATTTGTATAATTAATTACATAGTGTGTGTGAACACACACACTCACTCACTCAATCATTCACTCATTCGCTCATTCGCTCATTCACCAATTCACCAATTCACCAATTCACCAATTCACTCATTCACCCATTCACCCATTCACCCATTCATCCACTTACACACTCACTCACTCACTCACTCACTCACTCACTCACTCACTCATTCACTCATTCACTCATTCAACCTTTTGCTGGAACAATCATAAGAATCCCATGATCACGCCAGCTAGGTATGTTTTTTGCTTTGCAGTGAGCAGCAGGGTCGGTAGACGAACACTGGTCCGTTCTGTGATGTTATCTAGCCAGTTTTTCTCCAGACGTCCCCGTCTTCTGTTACCATCTATGCTACCTAGCATTGTCGTTTTTGTAATGATGTTGCGACAGGTGACGTGGTTAAGACCAGGAGAGCTTGTGTCGTGTTATGACAACAGCGGGTTTTTTTTTCGAGTGAAGGAGACATAGTCTGACGTAGTCTTTCGAGTTGTGTTCGTTGTAGTAACTAAAGAGGATTATTCTGGAGCACATCTTCGAGGGGGAAGTCAAATGCGTTGACTCCTCTTCGTTGCTGCTGTCAAAATCAAGCTCTCACATCCACAGAGGAGATTAGAAACTACAATGGCGCTACACGGACGTTAAATATGATGCTTTCTTCCTTTTCCCAAATGATGTTTAGTCCTAGCATAGGCGACATTCCTGCGGCAATCTTAATTTGTTGTATTTGTGTGGTGTCATCTTTGCTTAAGGTGGATCCGAGATATTTAAATAAGAATACCCTCATTTCTAGTTCTGCTTAGCCATTTGTACAGTAGGCAAACAAGCTACAACTTGTGTATAACTTTACATTCATGTCGTAGTTGACAAATGCCACGACCCAATTTCAAATACAAAATGTAACTTTATGAAACGACGTGTAACTTAACATGTATACCGCCGGTAATGCAGAGGAACAAGAATAAGAAGAATAAGAGCAGTGTTTTATTTGACCCATGTCAAGATATACATCAAAGTATAAAAGAAAAATAACTTTCACAATTAGTATGTGTAGAAAATAAATGTACATATAACAGGTTTGATTTTGGTCGCTAGGGGACGTGGTATAATGTTTACTTTCCAAATTTATCCTTCGTTTAATGTTCAATTATAGCGTACTAATTATTTTGAATAGATTACTTTTAATATTATGTAATTTGTAAAGCGCTACAGAATCAAGAATTCAACCATAAGCTAAGTATATTTAAAATATAAGCATAAGTTTTGGTCCTGTCATATATAACTTAATAAAACCGGCGTTAAAGCCGTTGTGATTATCGCTCACTTTCGCCGGTCGACAATGTTTAGTTTGTTTTGTTTGTTTAAATGTTGTCGTTTGTAACTATTATACTGTTAAATGATTAAGTTACAAAACATGCTGCCTGTTGGTTTATTCAATTGACCTTGATTACTATTGGCATTTTATGTTATTACAATAAATACGGTATTTAAAAAGGAATCATGGTGCAGTTAATTGCCATTGAGTGATTGATACTACAGTCAGTTTCTGTTTATCTAAGACTAAGGATACGGCTGAGTGAATTATAATAAATAATTGGCCCCGGTTCAACATTTTCTAATTAAATAAAGTAGGCTTTATTGTTAAAATTGAGACTCTACTGATCTTGTAAATATAATATAATTTTTGACTTACGCCTTAGCCTTAGCTCTCGGCTTAACATTCTTTACTATTTATTATCTATGTGATATAAAATGATATGGTTTTGGTCTTTTAATTTCTACTAAATACGATAATAGTCTAACATAATTATGTCACCATTATTCTTATTGGGTGTTTTCTGCTTGTCTTGCTCTGTTGCTGTAAGGGATATAGATTTCGTTTCATGCAAACCATTGACATCTAATCATTTTAATGTGCTTTTTCCTAATCACACTAACATTCATCATTCTAGTTCAATGTTGCATAGTCTGCCATGTCTTCATGTTTGTTATAATAGAAAGTTACTGCCAATTCCCCGCTCTACGCCAACATTGAAATTAGCAATAATTGTATTACTAGCAGGAGATGTGAGTCTCAATCCTGGGCCATCTGTTAGACGAAACATTCGGGTGGCCACTACAAACGTTCGATATGTGATTTATTAATTTCAAAGAAAATAAACATTCTAGCTGTAACTGAGACCTGGGTCAGACCACATGACACATGCATGCATTGCTGACGTTTCCCCTTCTGGTTACACCTTTCACCATCGACCACGTTTAGTCGGCCGTGGAGGTGGTGTTGGCTTTCTTATATCACAGCAGTTCAAAGTTAAATTACATTCTAACCTTGAATACTCTAGTTTTTAGTCCATTTGTGCTGAAATTTCAGATTCATCTTTCTCCGCATACTTTATTTGTATCTATCACCCTCCAGGACATCCGGCCAATTTCTTTGAAGACTTTCAGGATATGTTGGAAAATCTGGCAGTTATTCATTCAGATTTTACATTTTTGGTGATTTTAATCTACATCTGGATATACATTCTATAACTACGTTCTGGCATCATTTGATTTAAAACAACATGTTACCTTTTCGACACATATACATGGACATTGGCTTGACATCTTGTTAACCCGTTCAACTTGTAATTATATCCAAGCACCTACTGTTTCAGATGGGTTATCAAACCACCATACTGTCATTGCTAATATTAACGTTTCTATGACCCTTTAGAGTCGAAACGCAATGTGTCTTACAGAGCCATTCATTGGATTGACATTACAGCTTAAATGGCTGATATCCTTATATCTGACCTTATCACAGATCCAAAACGACATCTATCTGACTTATATAAACAGTACTGTTAAGTACTCAATGCATTACTTGACAAACATGCACCTATAAAATCCAAATGGGTGTCAGAAAGGCCACCGGCTCCATGGATGACTTCCGAAATTATACTATCTAAAAGGCGCCGTCGTTATTTAGAGCGTGTATGGCGCAAATCACGCTCGCCATTAGATAGATCGCGCTATTCTAAGCAATGTCACCTCTGCAACAGACAAATGGCTAAAGCTAAATCAGATTATTTTACAAATATGGTCATAAATAAGTCTGATAACCCGCGTCAGTTATGGAACTGCATCAATAACATTCTACACAGACGGCCTACTCCATCGTTACCTGATCATGTGTCAATTAAGTTTCTATGTGATTCGTTCTCTAGTCACTTTAAGAATAAAATCAGTATTATTCGTTCTGCTTTCCCACGTCATAATATAAGTAATGTCAGTGTGGACTTTCCACAAGTAAATTCTCAACTTGTATCATTTGAGCCTGCAACAGTTGATGAAGTTAGGAAAATAATTATGTCCTCCCCAAATAAATCTTGTGCACTTGATCCATTTCCAACAATACTGCTAAAAACATGTCTTGATACACTAATTGGACCTATAACAAATATTATAAATGCATCACTTTGTTCTGACTGTTTTCCTGATGATTTCAAATACGCCCATGTCATACCACTTCTTAAGAAGTCATCTCTGCCTACATAGGACCTAAACAGTTATAAACCTATTTCTAATATCAGCTTCATTTCCAAAATGCTAGAAAAGGTTGTAGTAAGTCGTCTACGGTCTCACATTAGCACAAATGTCTTAATCAGTGTGTCACAATCAGCATATAGGCAGTTTCATTCAACAGAGATTGCCCTCTTAACGGTTCATAATGACATTAACTTGAACATTAATAATGGTAAAGTGACTGCACTTACCTTACTAGATCTCTCTGCCGCGTTTGACACGATTGATCACAGCATGCTCATTGAACGCCTATTAAAGTGGTACGGCATATATGGCACAGCTTTCTTCATATCTAACTGATAGATATCAAACTATAAAGATTAGGAACTGCTTTTCAGCTGCACTGCCGGCTTAATTTGGTGTTCCCCAGGGTTCTGTTCTTGGGCCTTTGCTTTTTACTGTTTACACCACGCCATTAAGCTCTGTTATACAAATACATAACTTGGATCATCATCTTTATGCTGATGATACTCAGATCTACATTTCATTGGCTACCCCGGATACAAATCGCTTAACCAACTTAGTGATTGCCTTCAAGATATCTTACATTGGATGAATGACAGCAAGTTGAAATTAAATGCAAATAAAATTGAATTTATCATTATTGGTACTCCAATGCAGGGTAGTAAACTGGATGGTTATTCCCTACGCGTATTTTGATTCAGTATATCAAGCCAGCAACCTCGATGCGGAATCTAGGAGTGATCTTTGATAGTAACTTCAATTTCCGACAACACATATCTCAAACATTTGCTGCTGCTTTTATCATATTCGTGATCTTCGCCGTATTCGCCGGTGTATGTCATTTTCTGTTGCTAAGACTATTGCAACAGCGCTCGCTGCAAGGATATCACAAAACTTCAGCGTGTCCAAAATTGTCTAGCAAGATTAGTTACAAGATCTCCTCGTTTGTTTCGCACTGTACCACTTTTGAAGTCTTTGCATTGACTTCCTGTACGATATCGTATAATATTTAAGATCTGTACCATTACATACCAGGCACTGTCCAATAATCTTATTTGCATTCATTGCTTACCCCTGTAAGAAAACCTATCCAACTTCGATCATCTAGTTCTAACCTACTTTTTGTTCCTAGAGTCACCACTAATGTTGGAACTAGGGCTTTTTCTGTTGCTGCACCAACTCTTTGGAATATGCTCCCTCTTAGTGTTAAATCAGTTGAAAATATTACAAAATTCCGTCGTCATTTAAACACGTATCTTTACAACATTGCTTATCCACCGTAGCTCCCTAGCGCCTTGACCCATCTGTTGACACCTGAAAAACTACTTATGGATTTTGAGATTGACCAATCTTTTTGTTTTTATTCGCCTCTGAGCTTGGGTTTCCAAGGATTTAGGCGCAATAGAAGTTATCTTATTATTATTATTATTATCGGGTCCGGAGACTCCTCTAAGATTGATGTTCACAATCGCTATCGAGGAACCACCTTTCTATAAAAGAAAAGAAAAAAGGATACAGTCTAAAATCACAAACACACGATGTTTGACTTAACCCCTTTTAATAATCCAATGTTAAAAACGTTTTCTAATTAACAGATTCAACATCGCGTCACTTGGTATGCTATGATGATCTAAAATTGTGCTGGCTAAAATCAATGTCTTTGTGCATCTTACACCAGAGGATATGACCCATAGTTGGCGATTCCACACATGTTGTTGGCATCTCGGGCCATCATCATGTACCCGTCCAGACCCCACGACGTGCCCCAGCTGCAAACAAAACGAACACGCTATTATATTGGATGCCATCTTGAAATGTAGTACCAGCAGTAATGTGCGCTTGTGAGAATCCGTTAGTAGAAAACACGCATCACATAGAGGGTCAGTAATGTGGTTGTTACACGAAGTGACTTTTTATTTAATATTTTTAGTCATGTTATAATTCGTAGAATGTTTTTTTGTACTCACGATTTTGTATATACGAAATTCCGTCATTGTAAATGATTTAACGCACGTGACACACGGTTGCCAAATTTGCGTCAATGTGCATTAATATATATTCCACTAGATGGGTGGCGCCACCATTCTATTTACTTTCCCATGATAGGTCTAACCATCATTCATCCATGCTAAACGTTTTTGAGAGTTTAGCAATTAGCTCTTCGTGGGTGATTATCTAATAATTACCTGTTTTTGATGAGCCAGTATTTTGCGCCATTGTGTGTACCATAGCCGACAACCAGCACAGCATGATTGGCACTTCGGTTAGAACAACGTGGATCATTGTATACTCCATCTCTGTAAGACCTTGTGAAAAAAACAAGTATGAAAATGCTGGCTGACATGCACACAGGTATGCACACGCTAGTGTGCACACTATTACACGCATAGAGAAACCACTTATGAAAGACACGTTTATCAGATAAAACTGTCATCCGTCCTCGCGAAACAGTGGTAATATTTTTGTTTTGTATGCATCTTATTCTTCTTTAACGTGATAGGCAGTATCCCAGTCGGCTATAACACTTACACGGGATTCATTATTACCGCTTTCAGGCGCAACAAATGCTGCTTTTCGATGGGTCCTACTTCACGTTTTGGAACAAAATGGCGCAGTATTCATTGCGTAAAGCACATTACACTTCCTTGCCAGTCTGACTTATTCAATCCAATAACTGTGCCAAAGTGAACTTCTGCAGAATATATTCAGCAACGCCGTGTGAAAGCAATTCCTTTATGTTCTGACGTCACTGTCAAGTGTTTAGTTGCACAGCTGATTGACCTATAGATACATGGTGTAAAAAAGTAGAAAATGTCCAAATAAGAGTAAACTAACTGACGCCCTGGTGTGGAAGTCCAATGTTCTATCATTACATTACCGAACCCAATACATCAGTGGCCGGCAACCTTTTTATGGAGGGCCAAATAAGTTACTTGGGCTAGGTCAGCGGGCCACACATTTATTTCAAAATTGTTAGAAACTGTTAGATACGTATATACTATCTATAGAGGCACCATAACTCATATTGGTTGAAGCTGAAACTACACATTTTGGCAGCGTATAAATTAAAAACTTGTTATTATGGTCAAACATCAATGGCAATTTTTAATAACTTACTATTATTAACATACACATTATTCAAGGTCCGCATTGTCGTCATGCAATTGACATTTTGACCGAGTGCTCCACGTCCAAGTTGGCTTGATGTGTGAAATAGTGTTATAAACTGTTCCGTCGACTAGTACGTTTGGTTGCAAGAAACACCTTATTGAATGTAACTTTCAGTGCCACAGAGCCACATTACAGTTTGGTGAACTTCATCTACACAGCTTCTGGCGTAACGTCGACAGTAACTGGCTGTAAATTAAGAGTAAATACGAGCTCCGAGACAAACTAGACGAGTTCTTTGGTTAGATGTGTTCGTCCCTTGAGTTGACAAGTCAGCAGATTGAGATACGCCATGACGTCGACAAGAAATGAAAATTCGCAGATGCACCTAGGGTCTGAACGGTGTCTGGTAGGTCTTCCCTCTGGAAACGTCTGCTCCTCGAACAAGCTAATTATATGTCCTTGCATACTACCTCGACTCAACCAGCGCTCCTCGGAGATGTTGTTATAGCGCATTCATTTGGAAGGAAGGAGCTTGAACTGCTTGAGGATTAAGCCACGAGCGCGAACGTAGTGTGTGTATATATATATATATATAAATGAATATATATATATATATATATATATATATATAGGTAGGAAGAACAAAAGGAGTTGTTTTGTTGATTGGAAAAGTTTGATACAATGCAGGGTCACTGCGAATCTCATTAGGCGTACTGCAACATCTATCATATATATATATATATATATATTGTCATCCTGCGGACCGCATTGTTTAGAGTCTCGCTTTTAGCCCGCGACCTGCATGAATTAGTTTGGTGGGTCGCAGTTGGCGCGTGGGCCGCGGGTTGCCGACCGCTGCCATTCATGATACCTACTTTCCACAAGGCGGCGCCACTTCACATCGTCTCGTGCATGTGCCTCATTATTCGTTGCGATCTCTCTACACTCAGTCTATGTACATCATCATCCTACTGGTAACCACCCGCCCAGGTTATATTAATTGCGTTGAATCACGCAGAACAAGCGAACACAACCTTTAATGCCACTGCAATGGCAGGGTTGGATTTTCAGGAAACGTGCTGTAGTATGACTTACTCCTTTCCTGAAGTTGATTGGTTGCACGGAATTTGGACTACTAATGAAATTGGCTTTCATTATAATTCAACTATTATCAGTTATAACAAACACGCACGCACAAACAAACAAACACGCACTAATGAACAAACACACGCACGAGCACACGCACGAGCACGCGCGCTCACGCGCACCCGTGCACACGCGCGCACACGCACACACGCACACACGCACACACGCGCACACGCGCACACGCGCACACGCGCACACGCGCACACACGCACACACACGGAAACGCGCACCCATAATTCGTTATATGTGTGTTCTCTACAGTTCCCAAAAGAAATATGTATACAAAGTGTAATCTTTGCTTGGCCACAGCTAATACCGTAGTGGCAAAACATTCCGTTCTTTTGCCGCAGCGACCTTGCTTTTTGAACCATCATTGCCTTACTGTTCCTGTCTACACTATCACAACAATACAACGGATGTTCACCCGGCCGTAATGCTCTTTGGCAAAAAAAAAAAATAGAGAGTCAAATCTAGTATGTACATATAACCTATGTTTTTTTCTGTACCTTCCTTTCGCGCCTTTAATATTCACACGAATAGAAAGAGGACAACAAATATATAAAAAGTATTCTATAAATCACACTAGTTATGCCATTAAAACATGTGTACAGCGCGTGCGGTTCTCGTAATGCATCATGGTCGGTCTTACGTTGTTTACACGGGTGGTGAACTTTTGTTCTGTGGTTGATGATATGTTGCTTAGGTGTTGTTATCGAATACAACTTCATGCACCTGGTGTACTGAATTTCAAGGCTACTGATCGGTGGTGTTGAATGCAAAGGCAGAACGTCATACCCATCTGACATACCGCACTGCCATGGCAATCTCCCACATTAATATTGAGCGTTTACCGTGGGATACGCACATCCCTATTACTCTTTTTTGTGCCAAGCGATGATGCAGTATCAACAGCTCACAACAAAATTGCCGCAATTCCATCGTCAAACACAGCAGGTCATAAAACAATTGCTCCTACTAACCGCCGATAGTTTCTGGAACTAGCTAACAATGGCAGGTGTCCCATTTGGGGAAAGAGAGAGAACGCTTTTAGAAACAAGGCAGCGTTTCTCTTGAGCCAAGAAAGGAGAGGGGTTTAGCTCTAAGCCAACACAGAAGAAACGACGGTGCACGTGTCAACATGACTACAACCAAGGAGCCTCTATTTGGACAGGAGGCGTCACTGAGCGAGAAAATGGCAGTCTACACTGAAGGTTTTTGTCCGCCATTCGGGAGGCAAACGCATGCGCCTGCGGGACCGGCAGCGCGCGATGTTACCGTATTTATTCAGTCACCTCATTTCATCAGAATAATTACCAAGCGTGATGCGTCATATAAAATGAAATATATTAAAGTAATCCTTGAAGTTTTTTAGATATCACAATTCGAAATAATGAAATGTGCAAACAAATCACGGAGAAACGTTGCAAATATTTATTGAGCCAACTGAACTTCGTCGTGTTTCATCAGAATAATCATCAGGCTGTACCACTTCTTATATAATTAAAATATTGAGGTTATCGTTGAAAATGTTGAGCAGTGATTATGCAAAGAACTGCATTTTTTGCACGCGTATGGTCTGTATTGGCGTAACTCCATAATGGCGGACGAACTGCTTACGTACTTTCCTCGAACAATGTAGATAGCGCGCGCTGCACCGTCTTGTATTGATATACGGTCTTTGACTACAACTGAGTTGTTCAATCGGGACCACGTCATGATGTCGCGAACGCATACGTAGAAATGCGACAAATGTATGACGTCACAAACACAAGCGTCGAAATGAATACGGACAGCTTCATGGTAACCTGGCAGGTTTGCTTGCTTAAATAACAAGATTTAACAAGATTTAACAAGATTGCCATCCAGAGAATTAACTCTAGATGGCAGGTGGACAAGGAAGCCCTTTGGCTTATCGAGAGTCCAACCCTTTTATCTACATATATCCAGCCCTTCTAAGGTATGTGTCGATTTTATTTTTAAACATATTCACACTACTAGCACCCACACAATCATCAGATAATCTGTTCCATTCATTCACAGTCCTTTGTGAAAATGAGAACTTTCTCACGTCTAATCTACACTGCTCCTTTACTAATGTAACTTCATGTCCTCTAGTCTTTCTATCTTTCTTAACTGAAAAAAACATATTTCTATCAATATTTTCATAACCATTCAATATTTTAAACACTTCTATCTGATCTCCTCTCAATCTCCTGGTCTCTAGTGTTGTTAAACCACATTCTTTTAGGCGTTTTTCATAACTAAGATCCCTCAGTTTTTGTATCATTTTAGTCGCTCTCCTCTGTACTCTTTCTAGCATATCTATGTCTTTCTTGCGGTATGGCCTCCACGCTTGTATACAATATTCTAAATGAGGCCTAACTATTGTTTTGTACAGCGGTATTATTAGTTCTTTTTCTTTATATGCTATATTTCGCCTAATCAATCCAAGGATTTGATTTCCCTTTGAAGCTTCAATTCCACACTGCTCTGAAACCTTCATGTCAGCACTAATTGTCAGCCCTAAGTCTTTTTCTTTTACAGTAGTACTTAGTACAGTTCTCCCCATTGTATATTCTACATATTCGTTCCCATGTCCTATGTGGAGGCATTTACATTTCCCAAAATTGAACAACATTTGCCACTTTTCAGACCATTTGATCAACCTGTCAAGATCATCTTGTAAATGCTGTCTATCCCCATCACTTTTAATCCTTCTAAACACTTTTGTATCATCTGCAAATTTCAACACCTTGCTAGCTATATTATCGTCTAAATCGTTTATATATATTAAGAATAATAAAGGTCCCAGTACTGATCCCTGTGGAACCCCATTCAAAACTGATTTCCAGTTTGAAGCCTCCCCATCAACATCTACCCGTTGTCTTCTGTCAATCAGCCATTTTTCTATCCAGTTAATTATACCATTTCCTATGCCATGGGCTTTTAGTTTAAGCAATAATCTCTGATGTGGCACTTTGTCGAAAGCTTTTTAAAAATCTAAGTAGATGATATCTACTGGTGATCCATCATCTACCCACTTAGTGATATCTTCCAAAAAACATAACATATTTGTTAAGCATGACCTCGCTTTTAGAAACCCATGTTGAGATGGGTTTATCAAGTTATGTTTAACAAGAAAATCCACCATGTGATCTTTAATTAGTCTTTCTAATAATATACAAATCACTGATGTTAAACTCACTGGTCTATAGTTCTCTGACTTTTTTCTCGAACCTTTTTTAAATAACGGTATAATGTTTGCTTCTTTCCATTCTAAAGGAACCACTCCCTCTTCTAATAACAAGTTGAAAACTGTTGCAAGCGGTATGCTAATTTGTTCTACAATTTCCAATAGTAGTTTGGGTGAAATACCATCCACTCCAGGTGATTTATTTTCCTTCATAGCCCTAATTTTCTTAGCTACCATTTCTGGGGTTACAATTAACTGTCTTAAATAGTCTGATTCTGCCCCCTTGAACTTAGCCTCTGGTGCTGGCAGTGAACTAGTGTCTTCTCTGGTAAACACTGAACTAAAATACTCATTCAGGTCTTCTGCCATTAAGAATCCTTCTGATGTTATATTTCCAGCACTATCTTCTAGAGGACCGACCTTATCCTGAACTTTCTGTTTGCTTCGAACATACGCATACAAACTCTTGCTGTCATGTTTTATATTACAAGCTAATTTATGTTCATATCTTCTCTTTGAATTTCTAATTTCAGCTGTAGCTTGGTTTAGTGCTTCTTTATAAATGTTGTAGTCTTCGTCATTGCCAGTACGTCTATATGACTTCCACATCATTTGTTTATACTTAATTTTTCTAATGGCTTCTTTCGATAAGTATTTCTTTCTGGGCCGTTTCCCTTGTTTTTTGAAGGGAACAAATTTATCTACGATGAACTCTATTTCATTCTTTAAGATATTCCAGCATTCTGTTGCTGTCTTATTCTTCAGTGTATTATTCCAGTCTATCTTTGCTAAATATTTCCTCATTTCCTTATATCTTCCTTTGTGGAAATTTCTCCTGAACTGCTTTTATTATTTCTTTCTGATTTTACTTTGATGGTAAAATGTA
>CM034532.1:43428095-43438818 GCA_020002185.1 Paraescarpia echinospica | reverse complement strand
GGATAGTATCATGTGTTAAACCTAACTGTATTCCATATGCTGTGGACGGTTGTGTACATGTATTCGCGCCAACGATCACAATTCTCAATGATTTGCAATTATTTCACCAATCGTTCAAAATAAATGAAGAAATCATGTAATATCTTACGGTGTTCTACTTTGTTTGCATTGCTTGACAAACTCTTTGCCTTTGTCAGACGAACTGTTTACAGGCAGCTATCGTTGGCAAATGCAATTTTCCGAGACATTACTCATACATCCAATTAAATCATGATTTCGTTTCCTCTTTACAGTATCCAAAACAATTTAAACAAGATAATCATCATCACCATTATGCAGCCGTAGTGTCCCTTGGATATCTTGAGCTATCCTCTGCCAGATGATGCCCTTCCAGTACGCGTCTAGTTTGTCTTTCCTCTTCGTAAGGTCTCGAGGTAGTGACACACGATGTTCATCGGCTATCTCGCAGTCTACTGATGTGCCCTTCCCAGGTCCACATGTCTTCGGATTTGTTCTATTACGTATCTGACCTTTGTTTTCTCTCTGACACATATGTTTGTTTTTCTCTACCGATATGTGATATTTAACACATCTCTTTCCATCTTTGTTTGTGCGGATGCAAGCCTGTTATTTGCCTGGTTGGTGAATAACCATGTTTCTGCGCCGTGTGTCATTGCTGAAAGTACGCCTGAGTTGTAGTTCAAGCAGGTTCCAAAGTTACCTTTGAAAAAGTCGCGGTGCTTGGCGAATGCTGTCCAGCCGGCCGTGATTCTGCTTTAAATCTCATCGTCTTGGTTTTTGTCTCTGATGCCGTATTGCTGTCGCAGGTAGACATACATTTCAACGTTCTCTATATGATATATATTGGTGTCTTGTTTTTTTAGCATCAGTTGTGTTTTAGAAATGTTCCTCTTCACACCCTGTTTTCACTTTCATCAGCTCGCTCTGATAACACGTTTTGTGGTGCAGTACATATGAGTATGTCGTCGGCGAAGCGAAGATGACTGAGGTATTTTCCGTCTATCCTCAACCCTCTGGTTCCCAGGTCAGTCTTCGGAATATGCTTTCGAGTGTTGTCGTAAACAGCTTGTATCATGTAGTGTCACCATCTCGTTCTCCTCGCTTGATGTTATATTGTTGCTTTCTTTGTGTAGGAGCAGTGTTATCAAGCTGTTGGTGTAAATGTCTTTCAGGAGATCGATGTACACATCTTGTATCCCCTTTTCTTGAAGCGAGGTCAGTATTGCTTGAGATTGCACCGAGGCGAAAGCCTTCTCGTAGTCGACGAACGAAACGCAGTGTGGGATATTATATTCTCTGCACTTCTCCTTCAGTTGGTTTACGACGTGGGTGTGGTCTGTTGTTGAGTACCTTCTTCTGAATCCAGCTTGCTCTCTTGGTTGGTTTTCGTTGAGTGTCTTCTCTACCCTATTCGTTAGTAAGTATTTTTTGAATAACTTGTTGATGTTTAATAATAGACATACTGGTATGTAGTTCGATAAGTCTGTCTTATTTCCCTTCTTGAAGATTATGACCATCTTTGCCTTCTTCCGTGCTGTGGGTATTCGTTTTTTCTGATAAGCATTTAATATACAGCTATGTAGTGTTTTCAATATGGTATCTTCTCCTGCTTTAAATGTTTCGATGTTTACATTGTCGTTGCGTGATGTCTTTCCATTCTTCATGTCTTTTAGCACAGCTTCCACCACTCATGGTACCTCTATATAAATATTTCTGGTATCTTTTTCGGGACGGTATGAATTATAATACTCTGTTCACTGTTGTGTAGATCGATGTAGAATTCCTCTATTCGTTCTACGGTTATGTTGTGGTCTTGTATTTGTCTACTATGCTTATAGATCAGTCTGTTTTGGCTTAAGGCCTGTGTTCTTCTGGCTTTTTTCAGGCTCTTTGGTCTAATTTCTGGTATGATATCTTGTTTGTACTTCCTGATGTCCTCCTTCGTTTTCTTTGTGATGGTCTTGCATATTTCTACGTACGTACCTTTTACAATCGCCGTTTTCCAAGTTATCTCGTCGTTTTGTCACGAGGGCCATTGGTGACGATATTCTCGTTTTTACTTGCTTATTGATTGATTTGGCTACACTTGTTACACTTGGGTGGATAATCTCTGTAATTGTTTAGCTCATGGTGTTGATATCGTCTAGTTCTTGTAGTTTCTCGAAGCTATTTCTCAAGTTGAGTTGGAATTCGACCTTTGTTCTTCCTATTTGTGTGATATCTACTCTTGGTGGTCTCTACCAACTTCTTCCTTTCAGTCTTGACGTCCATTCCAGATGTTTCTCACTACCATTCTCGGTCACTTCCGATGTTGACTTGGTAGATGACAGCTACGTGTGTGACTATATATGGCATGTTTGTCAGGAAGTAGTTAATTTCGTTCATCGTTTCTCCATTTGGGATTTTCCACACCCATCTCCTCCCGGGTTTCTTGTGAAACATGGTATTCATGATTTTGTATTTCTTGACCTTTGCATCCTTTCTTCAACGCCTCTTTCATTTCTCATTCCTAGGCCGAATTTCCCTGTTGCAATTTCCATTGTGTTTATTCGTTTCCCTACTTGCGCATTAAAGTCTCCCATCACGTGCAGTTGTTTGGTCTCACCCACGTCATTGTAGAAGCTGTTTATGTCTTATTCTGAGTATGATGTTGTTGGTGCATATAGTTGTATTATCTTCAGTTTGTAGCGCTTTTTTATGCATAGAACAAGTTCCGCTTGTCTGGGGCTGATGTTATTAACCTTCCTTATATTGTCCTTCCATTTCTTGTTTATGAGAAAGCCTACTCCTGCTTGGTCGTTGTTCGCCCTGAAATGGTATAGTAGGTGACCGCTTTGTAAGGAAGTGAAACATTCCTCTCCTTTTGTGACTTCTCCGATCCCGATCACATCCCATACCAATTTGCTTTCTCTAAATTCTTCCTCCATTTCTTGTTTCTGTTCATCTTTTTGTAGTGTTGTTAAGTTACATGTTGCTACTTTCAATCTACTTATCTTCTCCCGGCGGCTCCTCATCTTGATCCAGGTATTCTTAGCACCCCCTGTACGTAGCCCTACATGACCAGAGCGGTCATATTCACTTTCGATGCTGCTGGGGACTGGGGTCTTGGATCTTTTGTACTTTGCATGCTGGTGTTGTTGGCCTATCCTTCCGCGCTGGTTGGTTCGGGTTAGAAGTTGAAGGCAACGTAGGGCGAACAGAATTGCCCACATTTCAACACAGCAGGCGATACCAGTACCAAACCATCGACCAGTCAGCACTGGGATTCGAAACCCGGTTCCTCCGAACGAGACCCCGGCACTTGTTTTCCTGTTTCTATCTGTATAGATCATTCAGACATTGTGTAATGTTAATACTTTCTTTTTGAAGTCATTTAGTGGATGCTTCGAATATCCTTTAGTAGGTGACTATAATTTAATATATATATATAATGTTATGACTCTTTGAAGGCATTACGTGAATGCGTCAAATGTCCCTTAGTGAGTGACTAATTTATTGTGTGTAAAATCTTGTATGTATTTGTGTGTGTGTGTGTGTGTGTGTGTGTGTGTGTGTGTGTGTGTGTGTGTGTGTGTGTGTGTGTGTGTGTGTGTGTGTGTGTGTGTGTGTGTGTGTGTGTGTGTGTGTGTGTGTGTGTGTGTGTGTGTGTGTGTGTGTGTGTGTGTGTGTGTGTGTGTGTGTGTGTGTGTGTGTGTGTGTGTGTGTGTGTGTGTGTGTGTGTGTGTGTGTGTGTGTATGTATGTGTGTTTGTGAGTGTGTATGTGTGAGCGTGTGTGTGTTTGTGTGTGGTGTTGTGTGTGTGTTATTGAATACATACCATTAAGGAAACATCCGTAATGACACAATTTCTTCCACGTCCAGCTATTACCAATGGAGGGACACTGTTAAGAAGATAAAGACACACAATGAAAAATTTGAACGCGGTGAATCCACGTTCAAGATGGACATCAATAAATATTCAGATTTGGTACGTACGTGTTTACTAAGTTTGAACAAAGAGATGCAAATATTGAATATTCATACTATTAACCACTGCTCTCCGCAAAACAGCGGTTCAATATCTGGTCGATTTTTGAGCATGCGCATTTATATTTACCTTTACAACCAACACGATTCAAAAGAGTTGGACAATTAGCGACTTTTGATCTTGCTCGAACGTGCACCGTCACGATTATTATCGCATGTGTGAACTACCAAACCTGTTTTTAGGTCCGATTATCCCACGTTTTTCTTATATTTTCGTTCATCTTGTATTTGCGTTAATATTTTGCACTGTTGTACACATTGTCTATTGCAAAAGGTAAGTTCTTACATAGGGCGGTATGCAGCTGTTATTTTGGTTATATTTATATATATATATATATATATGTAAATATATATATATATGTGTATACATATATACATATATGCATTTATACATATATATATATATATATATATATATATATTTGTATAGTATTATTATTATCAAAGTACTGCATTATAAATACCCCCTTCTATTATGCTTACATGACGTGTACACTCGTTGCAGATATGTGTAACTAATGGTAAACAATGATACGAACTGTCCATTTGTATGCACTTTTCATAGGTCCAATGATTAATAAGAGGAGAGACGAGAGGCGATAGCTCCGCGAGTAGTTGCACCGGGCTGCCGGTCGGTGTTCGGCTCCACCTAGGCCTACTCCATGTTCATTCTAATATGGGACGTAACATTCGTATACATGTAAATGGAAAATATCTTACCGGCGCTTCATTAGCTGCTGCCGAAACCGTTGTTCTGATCATGGATCTGATCATAGGCCCTAGTAGTTACTAACTGAACACGTGTGTCACTCTCCAAACGACCGTCCTGACAAAACAGCCCATCATGCAAGTCTGAGTGTGTAGCGGACTGAAGGGCTGACCGACGGATTTACGACGCCTATGCTAGGCAGCAGCCCAGGGGCATCAACAAAATAATGTTATGGGGGCCTCTACAAAACATTGTTTTCGGTCTTGGCCACCTATTTCTCCTGTAAGTGTTTCAGAGGTAAGTCATGTCTGCGCGAGAAGACGGTTGGTGGGGGCGTTGTTGACTGCACTCATTCGAAACCTCCGGCTGCACCCCCTGGAGGCTATGATGACGATAAACTTCAACCCACCTCCCCATCATGCGGAACTCTTTTCGTTAGCGGGAAGAATGTTCACACCCACTGAAACACCCAACCTACGGGCCTGTGAATGAGACTGTTTTTGTTCTAAATGTACTTAATAACTTGGCCCTTCTGAGCATAAAGCGGGTGACCTTAAAACACATCAACTTCCAACTAGCTATTGATTAGCTTGCAACATCCTCCCGCGCCAGGGGTCGCTGCTGCTGATTATGTCAGTGCCAGCCAGCAGTACCCCCTGGCTGTTCGCTTTGCGAAACTCTGAATTTAAGCTCAGCCTATGAAATCGCTCACTAGATCAGTGCTCGGCAGCAGGTCAGGTGATCAAAATAACACCAATTTCAACCAACTCGTGTTACATGCAATGTTTAGGAAGTAGAAGCAGTTATTCGAATACACAATACCGCTCAGCTGCTCGTGCTAATGTCGCGAACGGGTCATTATATATTGGGATTCCCAGAAGTTGTTTATCCGTCTTCAAATTGGGGCGGGTATTTGCGCTGTTCTCACGGGTGGTACAGTCGCGACTGGCGAAGTCCATTACTAGTTTGAAGTTAACTTCCGCACTTCGCGTAGGGGATCAGCCAGGCCTAGTTTTGGCTGGCAAACAGCCCTGGCTTGCGAGGATGGTTTGCAGCAATCAAATATAAAAAAGCGGCTTTGCTGTGAAGTTGCCCTTGGATGCACGTATTTGTTTATGTTTGTAAATGCGTTCATTTATAATTACTGATTTTATCATGAACAGTTCACTGTTCATATCGAATAAAAATTAG
Organism: Paraescarpia echinospica; assembly: GCA_020002185.1. NCBI lineage: Eukaryota > Metazoa > Annelida > Polychaeta > Sabellida > Siboglinidae > Paraescarpia > Paraescarpia echinospica. Next base: position 43,432,871 of record CM034532.1, on the reverse strand, counting down.
AACTTTAAGTTTCGTTTTCAAAACTATTTGCCGTAATAAACGCTCAAGCAAAATGTGATATACAGGCAAGTTATTTTCAAATTTCACAATAAAATAATTGGTTCAGTTGGTTCAAAGAGGAAACGTATCAAATATATGTCCGTGGGGGTGAAAACTTGTTTTGAAGCCGGGGGTCGACAACCATCACTACTCAAATCAATAAAAATAATAATTACAATTTTATATAAACAAAGTGACGCCGATTTTACAGACACCGACACAGTATAAAACCATGCTGGGATTGAAAATACCTTCAAAAGGCAATATCTGCAAACCTCCGATGTGCGAGAAGGAACCGAGCCCAGAGGTGTCCAGCAGAAGACGAGTCGCCCGGTCAATACCCGACAGCGTCGACTGGAGAGACCATGGTTACGTCACACGCGTTAAAGATCAGGTAGGCGGTCCACTCAACAGCCCCGCGGACTCCTCGGGTATTGATATGATACTTGTTGCTTTGTTTGTGTTGATTATAACGTCTTGATCTGACACGTAAATATGATAATTGCCGGAAATGTGTATGTACCTTGTATTGGTGTGCGTATTGCTCCATACGTCCGAATTTTTTTTGTTTTTTCCTACATAATGTGATAGTTATTATTTATTCAATGTAGGTTCCCATATCATCTGCCAGTGGTGTTATACAATATATATACCTTCAATGGTAATTTGGCGACAAATGACTATTTGTTGAATTATGTGAATATGTCTGTGTTTTTTATTCCGCCAATGGTGTCACCATTCATAAAATAACACACAAAGTGCAAATTGTTTTAACAGTTGTAAACATTTAATATGCGTCCACAGTGTGCACTGTGATTAATAAATTAATAAAATAAAGCTAAGCAATCCCATTCTTGTGACGAGCTCAACGATAACATGTTTAAGTTTGAAAATATACAATTACGGGAGAAAGCCTGTGCTGCCACGTGCTACCGTGCCATAAGGACCACCTACACGGTAACTTTCTCACGAGCAACCATCGCTAACACCAATGTCGACACTAGTTCCTCAAAATAGCACAGGGCGGGAGTGATGACAAAATGTTGTTCTAGTGACTTGAGGTCATCGCGCTGTTTCAGGGCTACTGCGGCTCTTGCTGGTCTTTCAGCTCAACTGGTTCAATGGAAGGGCAGAACTTCAAAAAGACGGGCCAACTGGTCGAATTGTCGGAGCAGAACTTGGTTGATTGTTGCGGTACCAAATACGGTAGGGTGTAATTCAGCTTGCGGCCAGGTAGACACACTCATATCTTATTATAATCAAGCTTGCCTATGTAGATTTAGATTTCCGTTTTATACGGCATGAACCTCGAGAGACAAACTTATAGGGATTAATTTCCAACCCGTAGACAGACAGACAGACCGTATTTATTTTGACCATCATAAGTACATAAACTACAATATAATATTCATTGTAAGGTCAGGAAGCTCCCATTAACACAATCATATGCCGCTGTTGTCTTAATGGGAGTCTCCCTGACCTTACAATGAATATTATATTGTAGTTTATGTACTTATGATGGTCACAGTCCTACTGTCTATCTGTCTGTCAGTCTACGGGTCGTAATAGGACGTGTCCCCTACATATATTGTCTAAATACCCTGTTTATGTCAAGGCACATTTGTGCGGTAATTCAGTTCTTTCCTGAACAGTTCTGAACTTTAACAAATTTAATGTGCGCGTAATTACATAAAACGTAATTTCGCGTAATACGAAACACGTAACCTAACAATTGCAGGAATCGCGCGCGTCAAAAACTTCGGGAAAACTGCTCCTGCGTCATAGACTTGGCATCAGGGAGTAGACGCAGACACCCTAACGCTTATATCTACTCTCATGCCACTATTGATTAACGTGAACATTACATTCTCTCCGACCTCCGTATTTTTTAACTAACAACGAGTATTTGCAAATGTGTAATGGTGTTTATGTAATGACATTTTTTAAACATTTTGTAAATATTACTTTCACGACTGTCTTCTACCAAGACATCTCATTAGGTGACGGACATTTTGCTAGTACATATAAGAATTGTCGTAACGCAACTTGCGTATAAATGTCCCAAACTTACCAGCGGTCCCAAATACAATAGAACGAACTCTTAATACGGTAATGAAATTAAACTTTAAAGGTGACAAGAACAGGTTGAAAAAAAAGTTATAGTAAATAGAATATACAACGAATGTCAAAGACAAGATATTAGTGGATTATAAACAGATAAATCGACTGAATGTGATGACCATCTCACATCGCAACTTGGAAATTGGACTCGCATCTGCTACGCCTGTGATCATGTTGACAGTAGTTGTTTCGTGAAGGATACAGCAGTGTGTGAATTCGAATAATACAAGAACCAGGGACATGTCCCATCATCCTGACTATTGTCAAGAGAACCACCAAAAAGAGTCGACGTCTGGCGTCCCCAAATCAACGAAGCGAATCTGACAAAGCAACTTGGTTTTGAGTTGAGGTAAGCCAAGAAGAGTGAGAAAACGTAGATGTAGCTGCGAGTTATTTGCTAATCTACACCACATTTTGTTTTGTCTTGTCCTGTAATTACCAGTTGTACTTGATACATATGTTATACTTTGCTAAGCGCATACAAATACTCGGAATGTTTCATTACTGGCAGTGAACTCTTATAGTTTTTGAAGCGCACGTCTGCCAATGCAAAGGGACCGTTCGTTAACTGAAACTGAGCATTTCGCGTTCGCTTAAAAGAATATCGTTTAATTCCTCAGCTCGACTGATGTTAATTACTGGCTTGGCAGATCGCGAACGCTTTTCTAGCGTGCATATAATATAACATTTGACCATGTTTTTGGATATTTATATACTCCACCAACTGGACTGTTACTTTGTTTGACACTTGGAGTGTGGGTATATTATAAATGTGTAGTACTTTGCATGTCATAACATCGCGTCCAATGACATTGCTTAATTCCGTGACACCTTTGTATTGTTTCGTTTTTTCGTCCGTCTGACTCTTTCAGTAAATATCTATGTTGAACTGGCAACTACCATTCTTAATAAACCTGGCTGGCATGTAATCATTCAGTGTAAAAGTGTTAGGATAATATAAGTTTTGACAATAATTTTTATACACTACACCATCGTAATTTAATAAATTTGAAGGCGCAACTCAACTGTACACTGAATAGTTACTTTCAGTGCTGCAATTATTAAACTATCAAACAATATTAAAATAAATTTAATATGTACTTCTAGACTACAACACAGAACGGGAGAAGAGTATTTATTTCAATCCAGCAACAATTATTATTATTATAAAGTATACCCCTGGGTGCTCAGATTTTAGTAATACCAAAACATTTATAAGGTTATATTTTGTATTACACTGATGTATAGTTGGTTTGTATTACTGATGCTGACAAATCAAGGGATGACGAAACACTATCATCGTCAACTCTTACATGTGAACCTTTTCACATTCTCCATTGTGCATAGAACACTGTACATCAGATAGTGCTGAATGGGAATTTGGAGACACTTGCTTTGAGAGAGAGGTCAAGCATACGCGATTATCTATCAACAAGAAAATGAAATTGAAACTGACAACATATTTATTAATATTGCATGCTTCAATTGACTGCAATAACAACAAAATATGAAGTTCTTTTTCAATACCTTAGCTTAAGTTTATTCTTTACAAACATGTCACATTGACTCAACATTATACAATACCATTGACAATCATGAATAATTATACTATTGTTATTCTCCTATGATGATATATACCCTACATGTAATTTGGTATACAAACAACTATTTTCAATACAAATAAACTGTCAAATAAAAGTGCGGTATTAAACATGGGGAATTTTGTGGGGTACATAAGCTTTTTAAGATATAAATTGTTCAGTAATTAATTAATCATGACATCGTTCTTATAGCAAAATATATTGCATAAATGTCATGTAATGACGTACCGGAAGTTACGAACGCCTCATACTGATTGTAAGAATTCCCTTAAAATTGGAGAGGATCCCACCAAGCCATGTCTGTTTGACCCACTGAGCCTCGTCCTTGAGGATGAACAAAGGAGACAGATGAACCATATATCACTTTAAGTCACAACCGTGGAAATTGAATCTCTGAGACGAGCGAGATCACGTTTAGATAACGCCGTTTTAATTGCAGAAGTGTTAGTTTGCGTTTCAATTTAATGAATCAACATGTACACCGTTTATCGTACCAAAATGCTTGTACCAGAAAAGAGACTCTGTAAAAGAGGACTGTCTGTTCTCTAAACTGGTTACCACCACGGTGTGCCACGAACCCCAGAATTGTAAATGAATATTAACAAGTTAGAGCCGATTTCAGTGTTCTCATTTTCCATGATTTTATGGAGGATCGCTGGTTATTACGTGGACAACATTTAACTGTGTGTTTGAATTAAAAGAACAAACCCATAATGTTCATGGAAGGGGAGATCCTCTGCATACCATAATTTCAGGTGACATTGTCAGACAAAGAGGCCATACATTTATTATAAATTGATATGAGCTATATTGCACTTATTTTGATGAGATAAATTATCTCAACCTCTCACAAGAAAGTAAAATAGTGAATATTTTCATAGTTCAAGGCAAGTTTCCAAGCTCCCTCCGCATATCCAGTTTTGCAAACATCAAATTTACACTAATGATGTCTCCATGTTTTCCAATCTGTCAACACCATTTGAAGAGAACGAAGAGCAGTGTACATTTGGTGATG
>CM034532.1:43398095-43423095 GCA_020002185.1 Paraescarpia echinospica | reverse complement strand
AATACAAATATGCAATGAACGAGCAACCGTGCGGAACAAAATAAAATAAATATTTCTCCATTTAATCAACGCTTTTAAATTCTGTGCATCAAAATTGTATATTTTTATAGGTGAAGAATGTTTGGTTACAATATATCACAACAGGATTTTTGAGATTATGAGAATATTTCAATATGCTCGGTGTTGCACATGTAAAACATTCACTCTCGAAAACTCCGGGTGTGCGTGCGTGTGTGTATAATTGGGCCGGAACGATAGACCACTCCACGAAACGATACGTATCACGATACAAAGGTCACGATACGATGCGTATCATGTATAGACTACACTGACTAGATTTATAAAACAACAGTAAAAACGCACGTTTATATATATATCAAGAATGAATTAATTATACGGAACAATAACGACGTAGTTTCGTGTCTGTGTCGTGTAGTAACGATATCATAATTGAATAAGGGGTAGTCAGTAATCTGCGCACTCAAATGAGCAAAACTGAACCAGGCAGGAGTATTAGTTTAGTTATTTAATGCAGCATATTGTAGTTCACAAACATAGTTTGCGGACTGAAGAAATACTGATGAACGACTTCAGAAATCGAAGACTAGTTTGCAGCATTTCGCTACGCGTCGCTAATGGGGCCTACTCAAATCGGACGAAAGGTCGGTACGTGAATCAAAGAAAACGACAGCTGTTTAAGTTAAAGATAATTAACAAGATTGAACAAGATTGCCATCCAGAGAATTAACTCTAGATGGCAGGTAGACAAGGAAGCCCTTTGGCTTATCGAGAGTCCAACCCTTTTATTTACATTTATCCAGCCCTTCTGAGGTGTGTGTCGATTTTATTTTTAAACATATTCACACTACTAGCACCAACACAATCATCAGATAATCTGTTCCATTCATTCACAGTCCTTTGTGAAAATGAGAACTTTCTTATGTCTAATCTACACTGCTCTTTATTAATGTAACTTCATGTCCTCTAGTCTTTCTATCTTTCTTAACAGAATAAAACATATTTCTACCAATATTTTCATAACCATTCAATATTTTAAACACTTCTATCTGATCTCCTCTCAATCTCCTGGTCTCTAGTGTTGTTAAACCACATTTTTTAGGCGTTTTTCATAATTAAGATCCCTCAGTTTTGGTATCATTTTAGTCGCTCTCCTCTGTACTCTGTCTAGCATATCTATGTCCTTCTTGCGGTATGGCCTCCACGCTTGTATACAATATTCTAAATGAGGCCTAACTATTGTTTTTTACATCGGTATTATTAGTTCTTTTTCTTTATATGCTATATTTCGCCTAATCAATCCAAGGATTTGATTTCCTTTTGAAGCTGCAATTCCACACTGCTCTGAAACCTTCATGTCAGCACTAATTGTCAGCCCTAAGTCTTTTTCTTTTACAGTAGTACTTAGTACAGTCCCCCCATTGTATATTCTACATATTCGTTCCCATGTCCTGTGTGAAGGCATTTACATTTCCCAAAATTGTACAACATTTGCCACTTTTCAGACCAATTTGATCAACCTGTCAAGATCATCTTGTAAATGCTGTCTATCTCCATCACTTTTAATCCTTCTAAACACTTTTATATTATCTGCAAATTTCAACGCCTTGCTAGCTATATCATCGTCCAAATCGTTTATATATATTAATAATAATATAGGTCCCAGTACTGATCTCTGTGGAACCCCACTCAAAACTGATTTCCAGTTTGAAGCCTCCCCATCAACAACTACCCGTTACAAACGTTGTCTTCTGTCAATCAGCCATTTTTCTATCCAATTAATTATACCATTTCCTAAGCCATGGGCCTTTAGTGTAAGCAGTAATCTTTGATGTGGCACTTTGTCGAAAGCTTTTTGAAAATCTAAGTAGATGATATCTACTGGTGATCTATCATCTACCCACTTAGTGATATCTTCCAAAAAACATAACATATTTGATAAGCATGACCTCGCTTTTAGAAACCCATGTTGAGATGGGTTGATCAAGTTATGTTTAACAAGAAAATCCACCATGTGATCTTGTTTCTCGAACCTTTTTTAAATAACGGTATAATGTTTGCTTCTTTCCATTCTAAAGGAACCACTCCCTCTTCTAATGACAAGTTGAAAACTGTTGCAAGCGGTATGCTAATTAGTTCTACAATTTCCAATAGTAGTTTGGGTGGAATACCATCCACTCCAGGAGATTTATTATTCTTCATAACCCTAATTTTCTTAGCTACCATTTCTGGGGTTACAATTAACTGTCTTCAATAGTCTGATTCTGCCCCCTTGAACTTAGCCTCTGGTACTGGCAGTGAACTAGTGTCTTCTCTGGTAAACACTGAACTAAAATACTCATTCAGGTCTTCTGCCATTAAGAATCCTTCTGATATTATATTTCCAACACTATCTTCTAGAGGACCGACCTTATCCTGAACTTTCTGTTTGCTTCGAACATACGCATAAACTCTTGCTGTCATGTTTTATATTACAAGCTAATTTATGTTCATAGCTTCTCTTTGAATTTCTAATTTCAGCTGTAGCTTGGTTTAGTGCTTCTTTATAAATGTTGTAGTTTTCGTCATTTCCAGTACGTCTGTATGACGTCCACATCGTTTGTTTATACTTAATTTTTGTAATGGCTTCTTTCGATAAGTGTTTCTTTTTGGACCGTTTCCCGTGTTTTTAAAGGGAACAAATTTGACGATGATGCATTCAATTTCACTCTTTAAGATATTCCACCATTCTGTTGCTGTCTTATTCTTCAGTGTGTTATTCCAGTCTATCTCTGCTAAATATTTCCTCATGTCCTTATATTTTCCTTTGTGGAAATTTCTCCTGTACTGCTTTTTACTGTTCCTTTCTGATTTTACTTTGATGGTAAAATGTATCTGGTTGTGATCACTATTCCCAGTGGCTCATATATCCTGACATTGTCAACTAATTCATTCTGTGAGGACAAAACTATGTCTAACACATTCTCTCCCCTGGTTGGTTCTAGCACATGTTGAGAAAGGAAACTATCTTGTACTAAAACTAAAAAATTGTGGTCCTCACTACCCATACTCTGTAGAGTTTTCCATTTTATATGCCCATGGTTAAAATCCCCCATAATAACACAGTCCCGTTTGCTCACTTCCCTTATAGCATTTTGTAGTTTTTCATTCTCTTCTATGCTTATGTTTGGACTTCGATAAACTAATCCAACCGTTAACGTTGAGTTTCCTGTAACTATGTTACACCAAACGGCTTCTTCGCAACCTGCTTCTCTGTCTAATTTTATTTCATAAGCCTGGATAGATTCTTTAATATATAAAATAACTCCACCTCCCCTTCTTCCTATTCTATCTTTCCTAAACATTACATATACTGTCAGTCCCAATTCGGCATCTGATATATCGGTGGTTGCCCATGATTCGGTTATACCTATTATGTGAGTGTCAATATCTTCTACCATAATGTTTAGTTCACTTCTTTTGTTTACTATACTCCTTGCATTTAAACAAACACATTTATATCCAGCTTCAGAACAGTTTTCCAGACTGTTCTTTGCTGAATTATTTTTGCTGCCTTTATCTATGCCTCCAGTTTCAGGCTTCTCTGCGAGTCCCCCCTGCGAATTTAGTTTAAATAGATGCAACCTGTCCCACTGTCAACAGATCGCAGCAGATTCTCTGAGAATACTGCTGCCCCCTTTCCACTTAGATGGAGGCCATCTCTCATGTACATATCTTCTCTCTCAACAAAGTACCCCCATAAATCTATGTATCCCACGCCCTCTTCTTCACACATCTGCTCAACTAGTGCGTTGATCGCCATCGTCTTACAGTTTCTGTATGTTGCTACAAATAATTAACCACTTTAGCGCCAACAACGGATGTAAACGTGCAATTCGTATATAACTGAAATGGGAAATGCGAGCGGGTCTACGCTAGTGCACACGTGGACTAGGCGACGTTAGGGCACACGACACTCCCCCTCTCCCCCTCTCCCCCTCTGCTAGAGGGCAGTATACATATGTGAGCAAAAAGTAGTAAACAATATCTTCTTTACATCATTTGAACACATATGACACTTTCTTATGATCATGTTGCCTTGTGCATACAACTGGCGACATTGTCTAGATATATCATACTATTTGAAATTATATGACCCAAATAGTTTACAGATTCTACCTCACATAGTTTGTCGTTACCAAACATAAAACTTCGAAATTTAACTTTCTTACAACTCTTGTTTCTAATGATCATGACCATACTCTTTTTGGCATTGTACCTTATGTCATGAGATAATCCATATTGATCACTGACGGTGAGAAGGGTCTGTAATCCCCTGCTGGACGGACGGATTACTACACGATCATCAGCATACATAATATTATTTACACAATTATATCCTACATAACTTCCTGTATTGCAACCATTAAGTACAGTGGATAAACCATCCACGTAAACACTGAACAAATATGGGGATAAAATACCTCCTTGTCTAACTCCATTACTTACATAAATACTGTCAGACACATGACTACTCCATCTTACACACATTTGTTGGTTCGCATACCAAAACACTAGAATTCTAACAATGTAACCAGGAACTTCTCTGTCTATTAGCTTATAAAAAAGTACAGTATGGTTTATACGTTCAAAAGCCTTAGATGCATCAAGAAAACACATAAACAAACAGCTATTTAAGGCTTGATATTTAGCCATAACCTCTTTTAGTAAATGCACATGTCAGTGCCATGCTTCTTTTTAAAACCAAACTGGTTGTCACTGGTTGTTAAAAAGTCATCCATTCTGCTGAGCAAGATTTTTCAAAAACATTATACATAACACTTGCCAGTGTTATTGGCCTGTAGTTGTCTTTACTGTTTATCTTGCCGGATTTATCCTTGATTATGGGCACTAATATAACAGAAATCATAGAACTTGGCAGTACGCCATACACCAACAGACCTGTGAAGCACATTGACAGTAAATGTATTTCAGGTGCTCTGCATACACACCATCAAGGCCACAACTCTTGTTACAGTCAAGGTTTCTTATAGCATCTTTGACTTCTTCAGGTAACACTCTAATGCTGCTCTCATAACTAACATCAAATGCTAGGGTTTTGGCACTACTGTTATTTACACAATTAAACAAGTCATGAAAGTGTTGAATCCATTTATTCACAATAGCTTCTTCACCACTGTTACCATTTATATTAGTTGGCAAGGGGATTTTACTATTGTTAATAGTTTTTATCTCCTTCCAAAATTTATCATTTGTATGGTTAGCCATCTTCTTGGCAAGGGCTTCACGGCTCAATTCATTTTCATGTTTTTTAATAAACCTTATTGCATATTTGCATCTAGCATCAGCTTTCTTTTAACTCAAAAACAGGACCTTGTTTAGGCTTACCTATACTGCCCCATAGTTGAAATTCATTAGCAGCTTTACGGATATATATGTATGTACGAATGGAGGTGTGTAATTAAATGCATGCATACACGTGTGCAAGTTTGTACGCTATTGACATTGAATTTCAAGGTCAAATGTCGATTTTTTTAATAGCACCGCTATTTTTGTTTGTATATGTGTGTGTGTATGTATGTGTGTATGTGTGTATGTGTGTATGTGTGTATGTGTGTGTGGGTGTGTGTGCGTGTGTGCGTGTGTGTGTGTGTGTGTGTGTGCGTGGATGTGCGTGCGTGCGTGCGTGTGTGTATAATTGGGCCGGAGCGATAGACCATTTCACGAAACGATGCGTATCGCGATACTGAGGTCACGATACGATGCGTATCGCGTATACAGTACACTGAATAGATATATAAAACAACAGTAAAAACGCACGTTTATTTATCAAGAATGAATTAATTATACCGAAAAATAACGACGTAGTTTCGCGTCTGTATCGTGTAGTGACGATATCGTAATCGAATAGGCAGTAGTCAATCATAACAGTGGCTGCACACTGAAATAAGCCAAGCAAAACGATGGTGTCTCATCTGAACCAGGCTGAAGTATTAGTTTAGTTATTTAATACAACATATTGTAGTTCACAAACACAGTTTGACGACTGAAGAAATACTGATGAACGAATTCAGAAATAGTAGATTAGTTTGCAGCATTTCGCTACGCGTCTTTAATGGGGCCTACTCAAGTCGGACGAAATGTTGGTACGTGAATCAAAGAAAACGACAGCTGTTTAAGTTAAAAATAATTACTGTTAGACATGATGAACAATCCAATTAATAAACCACTACAGCTCCAACAAAAGGTGTAAACATGCGGTTTGCATACAACTGAAATGGGAAATGCGAGCGGGTCTACGCTGGTGCACACGTGGACTAGGCGACGCTAGGGCCGACTTCGTGCCTTAACTCCCACTATGTCCAATGTGCACGGGCAATGAAAAAAAAAAGATCGGATAACGAATGTTATGTAGACTTGGGGGAGACATTGGGGCCAACTATGTGTTACGCGTTGAACCAACAATGAAGAAAACAGAAACTCATTTTCCCGAACCTTACCTGTTTGAATATCCGGGAGGCGTCATTAGTTGAGCTACGGACACCTCCAAATTTGACGACCTGCTAGGCCGTGCGTAATGCTCATACGATGCGCCGGTGTATCGCTCCGGCCCTAGTGGATATGGTACCCGTACGATCGAACCGGTCAAGAGTTGAGTGAATTAGTCAATGAATGTGAGGTCACACACTGTGTATTGACTTACACACAACGGTCTAGCAAGGCTGCACACCGTACACAAGTGAGACAGCTGATAGCTAGATCACAAGGTGTGAAAACAGTTAAACGCAACTGGTAGAAAGGTCACACTACGAGTAAACAAAACAACAAAACCCCTCTCCCTCTCTCCCCCTCTCCCCCTCTCCCCCTCTCCCCCTCTCCCCCTCCCTCCCCCTCCCTCCCTCCCTCCCTCCCTCCCCCTCCCTCCCTCCCCTCCTCCCTCCCTCCCCCTCCCCCTCTCCCCATCTCTCCTCCCCTCCTCCTTCCCCTCTCCCTCTCCCTCCTCTCCCCCTCTCCCTCCCTCCCTCCCTCCACCTCCTCCACCTCTCCACCTCCCTCCCCCTCTCCCCCTCTCCCCCCCTGCTAGAGGGCAGTATACATATGTGAGCAAAAAGTAGTAAACAATATCTTCTTTACATCATTTGAACACATATGACATTTTCTTATGATCATGTTGCCTTGTGCATACAACTGGCGACATTGTCTAAATATATCATACTATTTGAAATGATATGACCCAAATAGTTTACAGATTCTACCTCACATAGTTTGTCGTTACCAAACATAAAACTTCGAAATTTAACTTTCTTACAACTCTTGTTTCTAATGATCATGACCATATTCTTTTTGGCATTGTACCTTATGTCATGAGATAATCCATATTGATCACTGACGGTGAGAAGGGTCTGTAATCCCCTGCTGGACGGACGGATTACTACAAGATCATCAGCATACATAATATTATTTACACAATTATATCCTACATAACTTCCTGTATTGCAACCATTAAGTACAGTGGATAAACCATCCACGTAAACACTGAACAAATGTTACACCAAAGACACATGACTACTCCATCTTACACACGTTTATTTGAATGTTGTATCATTACTGTTGAAATATTGTTGAATATGGCTCATTTATTTGGGAGAGTAGGCTACACTAGCCAACATGCTTGCCAAATTACAGTAATTGTATGGCACAATGATGTCCGGTAACACTGTATTGGAACGGTGCCGTAGTGAACCTCAGCGAGCACACGAACCTTACGCTAAATGGTCAACAAGACTTGAAGAGCGGTGTTATGTTGCTGCGGACAAAGGTGTTTTCTCGACATGTTTCAGTATAAGTTTAATGTTGAATAGTTGTTATAGTATAGTATTATCTGATAAAAGTGTACCCTTATTGAATTTGTTATTTCATAGTTGGCCTCAGAGCCAATCAACGTCTGTACCCGAATCTGGGGTAAAGCCCCCTATCGGTAACAACGGCTGGAGCTTAATATTCCAGTTCGTTGTGACGGGCCAATGCTGCCACCTCACGGCGGCTGGATAATCGAGTCTAGGCTGGCCTCAGGGAGTCGCAAATCAAGAATGCACTCCGAGACAGGAAAGCGGCACTGAACTTTGAAGAGATGGTGGTATAGGATCGCACCAAAGAGGAGGAATTTGCCGGAAAGCAGAAGATGGAGTATGTGCAAGTCCATGTATAGCAAGTACAACAGCAGGAATCGACACTGCAAGCTCTCGTGAGGAACGTGGACGAGTTGGAAGCCATAATTAAGAACTGGCAGAGCAGGACACATATGAAACAGTGAAAGATGCCACTTACCTCCAATGATTGCGGCATGCCTGGACATCTCTCTTTTCGTTGCCTGACGTCGAATACCACCAATGCCAACATAAGGGACACCTATCCAAGATTTGCAGAGTGCATTTAAACGCAAGCTGATCTCTTTTACAGGGGAAAAAGGGATCAAAAATATCAGGAAGAGTAACCACAGCCCAACTTGTGACTTGGTGGACGGCTATTGTCAAATACGGATTGGTATTGGAGGTAAAACCCTACAAAACACTACTTGATTGTGGTTCCATGGTGACTACCATGGAAAGTCCTTCTACGACCCCTAACAGTCGGTACCGAGAAGACGGAGAACAGGACTTAGCAATGATCCCCGCAAACACATCCATCATTGTGAAGGGAGTTGACGTCGTTCGAAAGAATATATCTTAGAGCAGAACGGAACTCCCTAAACAACAGAAGATAACCACATGAACATTATCTTCTTAGAGACAGATAAGACAGTTGGAGACTCAACATACATGGATGTGTTGAGTTAAGGAGATTGCAGCGAAGATACAAAGCGTGAAGTACCAATGGATGTGAAGGTGGAAGCACGGTGTCAGGATTTCCGTGATATTTTTGCATCTCGGACAATAGAGCTAAGCAAAGCAGGTGGATTGACACAGAAGATTCGACTGACAGCTGAGACATAATTCCAGGATAGGCCGAGTTGCATTCCTCCAGTAATGAACGAGGAAGTTAGACAACACCTGAAATATATGTTGCCATGTGATGCAATCCGGCATTCACACAGTCCATGGGCGTCGAATGCTGTCCTAGTACGGAAGAAGGATGTGAGTTTCCGTCCCTGTCTGGATTTAAGGTGCTTAAACAGCCGAACAATCAGAGATGCGTGCATACTGCCTCTCATCGAGTCGACGCTAGACAAGCTAGCTGGCGCAAAATGGTTTACATCGTTAGATCTTCGGAGTGGCTACTGGCACGTCGAGATCGATAAAAGCGATGAAGCCAAAACTGCATTCAGGGTAGGACATATTGGGTTTGATTTAATAAGATTGCCACCAGAGAATTAACTCTAGGCAGGTGGACAAGGAAGCACTTTGGCTTATAGAGAACCCAACCCTTTTATATACATATATCCCGCCCTTCTGAGGTATATGTTGATTTCATTTTTAAACATATTCACACTACTATCACCCGCACAATCAGCAGATAATCTGTCTCATTAATTTACAGTCCTTTGTGAAAATTAGAACTTTCTTACATCTAATCTACAGTGCTCCTTTGCTAATGTAACTTCATGTCCTCTAGTCTTTCTATATTTCTTAACTGAGAAAAAATATTTATAATAATATTTTCATAACCATTCAATATTTTAAGCACTTCTACCTGATATTCTATCAATCTTCTGGTCTCGAGTGTTGTTAAAACATATTCCTTTAGGCGTTTTTTAACACTCAGATCCCTCAGTTTTGGTGTAATTTTAGTTGCCCTCCTCTCTACTCTTTCTAGCATATCTATGTCCTTCTTGCGATATGGCCTCCACGCTTGTATACAATATTCTAAATGAGGCCTCACTATTGTTTTGTACAGAGGTATTATTAGTTCTTTTTCCTTATACGCTATATTTCGCTGAACTAATCCAAGGATTTGAATTCCCTTTAAAGCTGCAATTTCGCACTGCTCTGAAACATTCACGTCAGCACAAATGGTTAACCCTAAGTCCTTTTCTTTTACAGTAGTACTTATTACAGTACACCCCACTGTATATTCTACACCTTCGATCCCAAGTCCTGTTTGGAGGCATTTACATTTCCCAAACATTTAAGATCATTTGATCAACCTGTCAAGATCATCTTGTAAATGCTCTATATCTCCATCACTTTTAATGCTACTAAACACTTGTATCATCCGCAAATGTCAAAACCTTGCTTGTTATATCGTCGTCCAAATCGCTTGTATATATAAAGAATGCATTTGGGGGACTTCCGGTGGTGAATTGATTTGAATTTGGTGCAGCAAACTTGCGAAAATATAAGGATATTTGATCAAGATAAGTGATATTATTGAGCGTATAGGATACAAAACGTAATTATAGATATATATTAAGCAATATTTTTTGTTAAAAGTTAGCTAGAGGGAGTAATCTAGGGTAGATTAAAAGTAGGCGATTTGCGAGCGATAATTGGGGACGTTAATGTAATCGGAACGTTGTTTACAAAGTAGGTCACTGGCGAAGTTAGCGTACCGTGAACGACAATAGAATAGCGTTATTTGAGATAATCGGTGTAGTTAGATGAGTAACTAAAACCTGAAATAACAATCTTTTAAAGTGTATAATAGTACACAGGAAACAGTCTTTGTAAAGACTACCTTGTATCTAAGCCTAACTTGAATACATTGTCATCGACATCGTAACTAGGTAAGGCACGGTGTGTCACTGTGTGTTAACAAATATAACTAACTATAACCTAAACAATCTGGTGTAAATTGTACACAGAAAAGTCTTTTCAAAGACTACATAAAACTACTTTGAACATAAATAAATTCTGATATGGCACCTTGCAAGCGGCAACTCAGGGCAAAACGAAACCTAGTTTGCAACGACTGCCAGAGCTGGGTGGATTTTGCGTTGTCTGGCTGTCCAAAATCATGGGCATAGACCAAAGATGACGGATTCACCTTTCGGTGTATGGGGTGTTTGAGGGTGGAATGTCTGATGAAGGAGGTGTGTAAGTTGACGGATATAGTGAAGGAGATGGAGGCGAGACTCAACATAGAAATAGATGGAGCAGAGAGGGATGACGCGGAGAGAGTTGAGAATTCTACAACACAGAAGGAGCAGAGTTGTGACACGGAGACTGAAGAAAGGAGACTGAGAGGAAGGAAGGTGACCGGTGTGAAGGAACAAGACATTGAGAAAACAGAGGGACGGAGGAAAAGTGTTCGGCAGAGGAAGAGAAAACGGGCCAGTGGGGATAGATCAGCAGGTAGTCAGACTGTAGAGAACGAGGAGAGACACGACAGCGATACAGGTGGTGAAGAGGTAGATACCACAGAGGCAGTTGGTAAGACTGTGAGACAGAAGACTGATGGAAGAAGACAGAGTGTTCAGCAAAAAACAGAAAACATGACAGGCGTGAAGGTGACAGGGGAGAAAGTGACCGTAGTGAAGGAGGTAGCCGGGGAAAAGGGACGGGAGAGGAGAGAAGAAAATGTGATGGGAGGAAAGAAGAAGGGACGAAAGGAAGTGAGAGTAAATGTGCTAGAAGAGAAGATGACAGGAGGAAAGGGGACAAGAGAAAACGCGACAGGAAAGAAGGGAATGGAAGAGAATGTGACAGGAGAGAAGACGACAAGAGGAAAAGACAACAACCAGACATATGCAAACCGGAGGAGCTACTCCGAGGCAGTGATTGAGGGGGCAAGGAGAAAAGAGAGAGTGTTTATGGGCGATTCAATTCTGAGAAAAACAGACAAGACTATATGCGAGGGGAAGGACGTTGTTGTATGTCTACCGGGGGCTAGGATAGAGCATGTGACCGAAAGGGTAGAGAAGGTATTGGGGCATGGCAAGGGAGGGTCTATACTAGTACACGTTGGGACAAACAATGCAGACAAGGAGGGAACAACTGGGATAGTTCAGAAGTACAGACATCTAGTGAGGAAGCTAAAGAAGACAAGAGTGGAACAGGTTATTCTCTCAGGAATTTTGCCAGTAATGGGAGGAAGGGGGGCAAGATACAGAAACTGTAAGAGGATGGCGATCAACGCACTAGTTGAGCAGATGTGTGAGGAAGAGGGCGTGGGATTCATAGATTTATGGGGGTACTTTGTTGGGAGAGAAGATATGTACATGAGAGATGGCCTCCATCTAAGTGGAAAGGGGCAGCAGTATTCTCAGAGAATCTGCTGCGATCTGTTGACAGTGGGACAGGTTGCATCTATTTAAACTAAATTCGCAGGGGGGACTCGCAGAGAAGCCTGAAACTGGAGGCATAGATAAAGGCAGCAAAAATAATTCAGCAAAGAACAGTCTGGAAAACTGTTCTGAAGCTGGGTATAAATGTGTTTGTTTAAATGCAAGGAGTATAGTAAACAAAAGAAATGAACTAAACATTATGGTAGAAGATATTGACCCTCACATAATAGGTATAACCGAATCATGGGCAACCACCGATATATCAGATGCCGAATTGGGACTGACAGGATATGTAATGTTTAGGAAAGATAGAATAGGAAGAAGGGGAGGTGGAGTTATTTTATATATTAAAGAATCTATCCAGGCTTATGAAATAAAATTAGACAGAGAAGCAGATTGCGAAGAAGTTGTTTGGTGTAACATAGTTACAGGAAACTCAACGTTAACGGTTGGATTAGTTTATCGAAGTCCAAACATAAGCATAGAAGAGAATGAAAAAATACAAAACGCTATAAGGGAAGTGAGCAAACGGGACTGTGTTATTATGGGGGATTTTAACCATGGGCATATAAAATGGAAATCTCTACAGAGTATGGGTAGTGAGGACCACAAGTTTTTAGTTTTAGTACAAGATAGTTTCCTTTCTCAACATGTGCTAGAACCAACCAGGGGAGAGAATGTGTTAGACTTAGTTTTGTCCTCACAGAATGAATTAGTTGACAATGTTAAATTATGTGAGCCTCTGGGAAGTAGTGATCACAACCAGATACATTTTACCATCAAAGTAAAATCAGAAAGAAATAATAAAAAGCAGTTGAGGAGAAATTTCCACAAAGGAAGATATAAGGAAATGAGGAAATATTTAGCAAAGATAGACTGGAATAATACACTGAAGAATAAGACAGCAACAGAATGCTGGAATATCTTAAAGAATGAAATAGAGTGCATCGTAGATAAATTTGTTCCCTTCAAAAAACAAGGGAAACGGACCAGAAAGAAATACTTATCGAAAGAAGCCATTAGAAAAATTAAGTATAAACAAATGATGTGGAAGTCATATAGACGTACTGGCAATGACGAAGACTACAACATTTATAAAGAAGCACTAAACCAAGCTACAGCTGAAATTAGAAATTCAAAGAGAAGCTATGAACATAAATTAGCTTGTAATATAAAACATGACAGCAAGAGTTTTTATGCGTATGTTCGAAGCAAACAGAAAGTTCAGGATAAGGTCGGTCCTCTAGAAGATAGTGCTGGAAATATAATATCAGAAGGATTCTTAATGGCTGAAGACCTAAATGAGTATTTTAGTTCAGTGTTTACCAGAGAAGACACTAGTTCACTGCCAGTACCAGAGGCTAAGTTCAAGGGGGCAGAATCAGACTATTTAAGACAGTTAATTGTAACCCCAGAAATGGTAGCTAAGAAAATTAGGGCTATGAAGGAAAATAAATCACCTGGAGTGGATGGTATTCCACCCAAACTACTAGTGGAAATTGTAGAACAAATTTGCATACCGCTTGCAACAGTTTTCAACTTGTCATTAGAAGAGAGTGGTTCCTTTAGAATGGAAAGAAGCAAACATTATACCGTTATTTAAAAAAGGTTCGAGAAACAAGTCAGAGAACTATAGACCAGTGAGTTTAACATCAGTGATTTGTAAATTATTAGAAAGACTAATTAAAGATCACATGGTGGATTTTCTTGTTAAACATAACTTGATAAACCCATCTCAACATGGGTTTCTAAAAGCGAGGTCATGCTTAACAAATATGTTATGTTTTTGGAAGATATCACTAAGTGGGTAGATGATGGATCACCAGTAGATATCATCTACTTAGATTTTCAAAAAGCTTTCGACAAAGTGCCACATCAGAGATTACTGCTTAAACTAAAAGCCCATGGCATAGGAAATGGTATAATTAACTGGATAGAAAAATGGCTGATTGACAGAAGACAACGGGTAGTTGTTGATGGGGAGGCTTCAAACTGGAAATCAGTTTTGAGTGGGGTTCCACAGGGATCAGTACTGGGACCTATATTATTCTTAATATATATAAACGATTTGGACGATGATATAGCTAGCAAGGTGTTGAAATTTGCAGATGATACAAAAGTGTTTAGAAGGATTGAAAGTGATGGTGATAGACAGCATTTACAAGATGATCTTGACAGGTTGATCAAATGGTCTGAAAAGTGGCAAATGTTGTTCAATTTTGGGAAATGTAAATGCCTCCACACAGGACATGGGAACGAATATGTAGAATATACAATGGGGGGAACTGTACTAAGTACTACTGTAAAAGAAAAAGACTTAGGGCTGACAATTAGTGCTGACATGAAGGTTTCAGAGCAGTGTGGAATTGCACCTTCAAAGGGAAATCAAATCCTTGGATTGATTAGGCGAAATATAGCATATAAAGAAAAAGAACTAATAATACCACTGTACAAAACAATAGTTAGGCCTCATTTAGAATGTTGTATACAAGCGTGGAGGCCATACAGCAAGAAGGACATATATATGCTAGAAAGCGTACAGAGGAGAGCGACTAAAATGATACCAAAACTGAGGGATCTTAGTTATGAAAAACGCCTAAAAGAATGTGGTTTAACAACACTAGAGACCAGGAGATTGAGAGGAGATCAGATAGAAGTGTTTAAAATATTGAATGGTTATGAAAATATTAATAGAAATATGTTTTTTCAGTTAAGAAAGATAGAAAGACTAGAGGACATGAAGTTACATTAGTAAAGGAGCAGTGTAGATAAAACGTGAGAAAGTTCTCATTTTCACAAAGGACTGTGAATGAATGGAACAGATTATCTGATCATTGTTTGGGTGCTAGTAGTGTGAATATGTTTAAAAATAAAATCGACACATACCTCAGAAGGGCTGGATATATGTAAATAAAAGGGTTGGACTCTCGATAAGCCAAAGGGCTTCCTTGTCCACCTGCCATCTAGAGTTAATTATCTGGATGGCAATCTTGTTAAATCTTGTTAAATCTTGTTAAATAATTTAGGTCCCAGTACTGATCCCTGTGGTACCCCACTCAAAACTGATTTCCAGTTTGGAGCGTCCCCATCAACAACTACCCGTTGTTTTGTGTCAATCAGCCATTTTTCTATCCAGTTAATTATACCATTTCCTATGCCATTGGCCTTTAGTTTAAGCAGTAATCTTTGATGTGGCACTTTGTCGAAAGCTTTTTGAAAATCTAAGTAGATGATATCTACTGGTGATCCCTCGTCTACCCACTTAGTGATATCTTTAAACATAACATATTTGGTAAGCATGACCTCGTTTTTAGAAACCCATGTTGATATGGGTTTATCAAGTTATGTTTAACACGAAAATCCACCTTGTTTCTTGAAACTTTTTAAACAACGGTATAATGTTTGCTTCTTTCCATTCTAACGGAACCACTCCCTCTTCTAGTGACAAATTAAAAACTGTTGCAATCGGTATGTTAATTTGTTCTACAGTTTCCAATAGTAGGTAGGGTGGAATCCCATCCATTCCCGGTGATGTATTATCCTCATAGCCCTAATGTTCTAAGCTACCATTTTCGGGGTTACAATTAACTGTCCTAAATAGTCTGATTCTGCCCCCTTGAACTTAACATCTGGTACTGGCAGTGAACTAATATCTTCTCTAATAAACACCGAGCTAAAATACTAATTCAGGTCTTCTGCCATAACGAATCCCTCTGATAATATATATCCAGCACTATCTGCTAGAGGACCGACCTTATCGTGAACTTTTTGTTTGGTTCGAACATACGCATAAAACTTCTTGCTGTTTATGAATGCAATTGAATGCGATTTGGTCTCACGAATGCTCCTCCTGTGTTCCAATGGCTAATGGAACATACACTGGGTGATTTGACCAACATCTTGGTCTACCTAGATGATATCATCATTCATTCAAGATCAATTAAAACTCAGCTTGAACATCTGCGGGCTGTATTCACTAGCCTACGAGCAGTCGGTCTGAATTTGAAACCGGCAAAGTGTCGTCTTTCCAAAAGCGTGTGAAATATTTAGGTCATATCATCTGAGAGGCACATATCGAAGCTGATCCAAACAAGACAGAGCGTATAAAATCATGGCCTGTTCCTAAAACCGTACATGAGCTTCGCCAACTGCTTGGGTTCTTCGGTTACTATCGTCGCTTTGTGAAGGGTTATGCTCATATATGCAAGCCTTTAAACAACATGTTAAAAGGCCAGGAAAACAAGTCGTTTTTGAAAAAAGCACCAATATTTTAATGAGTCTAGAAACGATCGATGCATTCAATACGTTGAAGGAAGAACTGATAACAAATCCAATTTTTTGATATGCTAACTGCACTCTTCCATTCAAGTTACACATGGATGCACCAGTGCATAGCCTTGGAGCAGTGCTGCATCAGGAACAGCAAGGGGAGCAACGAGTCATAGCCTACGCAAGTCGTGCGCTAAGCCAAGCGAGGTTAACTACCCAGCCCACAAATTTGAATTCTTAGCACTGAAGTGGGCAGTGTCCGAGAAGTACCAGGACTTCCTATACGGATACAAGTTTCTGGTCATGACAGACAACAACTCGTTGGCATATGTACTGACTTCTGCAAAGCTGGATGCAACAAGTCACCGTTGACTAGCAGAACTCGCAAGTTATGATTTCAGCAACAGGTACCGCTCGGGAAAATACAATACTGATGCCGATGCACTCTCCAGACTTCACACAAAGTCTGCACAACAAGGACACTTACCAGAACATGTAGCAAAAGCTGTATGTGAGACGACAGCCATGGAGGAAGACGACAAAGCGTTTAGCCTGATTGAGGTGATGTGCGTCAGCCAAGCAGCTGCAACCTATGAGGAGAAACTGGTAAGCGCAGGCTGGACAACAAAATAATGACAGGAAGTGTGATTTCATCCAAAGTGAAGATCCGGTGATCAAAAAGATGTTAATGCTGCTGATACATGGTAACCAACCTAGCGTACATCAGCATCACAAACTAGAGGAGGAATCACCAGAGTTCAAGATATCCCTGAAGGAGTTGGATAAGCTATGTACACGAGATGGTGTGCTTCACAGAAATAGAGTAAACCTGGACAGTAAAGAATTGTTCCAGCTTGTTCTTCCAGCTGCAAAAAGACGCGAAGCAATGACGGGTCTGCATGATCAGTTAGGCCACTTTGGAAGAACAACGATCCTAGACCTGGTGTTTGCCCGATTATTTTTGCCACATATGGCAAAAGGTGTGCGGAAGAAACTACAAACATGTGAAGCCTGTATAAGAAGGAAAGTCTAAATAGATTGTGCACCATTTTTGAACATTCGCCCGCACCAGCCATTGGAAATTGTCTATATCGGCTATCTGACCCTGGAATCACCAATAGGAGGGATTGAAAATGTGTTAGTCATGATTGTCCACTTCTCATTGTATGAACAGGCTGTTCCCACACGTAATCAAACTACCAAGATCACAGCGAAAGCTTTGTATGACACATTTTTATACTATGGTTTTCCACAGATACTCCATTCTGTCCAGGGTAGACATTTTGAGAGTCGGGTCATCAAAGAACTATGTCACCTTGCAGGGATTGAAAAAAAGCCGAACTACTCCATATCATCCCATGGGAAATGGGCAGTGTGACAAGTTCAATTCAACACTGATGGACATGTTGGGTACACTAAGTGCAATGAAGAAGGTCCACTGGAAGGCATATGTGCCGACACTAGTGCATGCTTATAATGCCACCAGAAATTAAGAAACAGGCTGCTCACCATTCTACTTGATTTTTGACGGACACCCAAGACTGCCAATTCATCTAGCCATGGGGATAGAATCAAAGGAACATCAAGCAAAATTGGATGAATACAGCGATTATACCCACTAGCTACGGGAATGGTTGGAGTCCACTTATAAGATTGCTACAGCAGAAAGCAACAGATCCTCTAATTGACATAAAGGGCCCAACGACAGACGAGTTAGAGGAGGAACAGTTGAAATTGGTGATCGTGCGTTAGTACGAAATGTTGGCCTGAGGGGCCGCAGCAAACTGGCAAACTGGTGGGAAGACGATGCCTGTGTTGTGAAGGAACAGCCAGAGACAGAAATCCCTGTGTTTGTGGTGCAGCGAGAAGGAGTGCATGGAGGCAAGAGAACACTGCACCGGAACATGTTGCTACCAGTCAATTTCCTCCCGCGACCTGTGGAAAAGAAGGAATCTGTGGCGGGGAAGCGACGAGGACGGTCGGCGCGTGCAAAGACAGAGAGACCCGGGGGTGTGTCCGTGAGGTAAGTGAGAATGAGAGATGAGAATGCAAAGATGCTGAACACTGCTGAAGATCCAACGTGTCGGGTGAGGTTGCCGTCACCATCCATACGTAACCGGCCTAAACGAGAAACACGGAAACCCGCTCGTTACACAGACTTTGCTTAACACTTACTGACCCTTGCCTTCGCGCTTTCTATGCTTAATCAAGGGCTCTGTGATGTACTAACTAATTTGTTATAGACAACTTGAGAACATGTATTCTTATTACAGATATCGGTTAGTTATTAGTGTGTTTACTATCGGAATGTTGATATGATGAATACTTACCGATACTGGTTACATTGGTTATTTTGTTTATTACTGGAATATCGGGACAACATTCATTGATGGAAGGGGTAGACGTAACAGATACAATAGTTGAATATTATAGTTGTTTCAGAACTACTACACTGGGACAGGTACTTGACACCTTAGCCACCACATGGCACAGGTGTCAACCTGGGCAGAATCTATGCACTGTGTGGTAAAGCCACATGTACCTGTACGGACTCTGACCTAAACGCTGATTACACCTTTTTACAAGTGCTGAGTTATTGTTCTATCGAACCCAACCGACCAGCAGAACCGCGACACAAACTTATAATATCACTTTTAAAAAGTATAAAAATATGAACCAATGTACCATTTCGATCTCATTCACTCCTATTACTGCCCTCCTGTCTCCCAACTTCCCGTCAACTTACCTCCGGTCTTTTCCCCGTCTCCTTCAGTACCATACCAACTGTCTCCGTGTCGACTTTCGCCTCACAGTTGACGACCCTTTCAATTTCGATTTGAACGTGTGTGTTGTGTACTGCCACTATTGGCAACAGCTGTAATTTTCTTTTTGCTTTAAAGATTATATTGAATATACTTAGAGAATATGACGGAAGAGTATACAAGTACTTGCTGTCTTGTCAACTCAGCAGGAAGAGAAGCTCAAGGTAAAAAAGTAAAGGTAAATGTAATTCCTTATATAGCGCAATATCCAGTCCTCAGAACTGCTCAAAGCGCTTTACACTTTACTTCCTGGCAGACCTGTTCAATCAAACACCATCTCGACTGCTCTGGGAAGCATTCAGCCACGCTGCAATTAATGCGCGAAGACTATTCGTACATAAATATCCAGCACTGTCTATAGCTAGACACTCAATTATACAGCTAATTATAAACTCAATAAGAGGATTATCCAGGTAAGCCAAGGTAAATCAACGTCCTTCCAAACAGCTGGTGTGATCATTTCACCATCAATCACAGATGGCCATAAACGACTACCAAGTGCCTACCGCCTCCGGAATTAACTTCCAGCGGCACTAGTTACAATTATGTATGATTTATTTTCGCTGCTCGTGTCTGTTCCCTTGCAGCGTTCTCCACATTCTTTTTATACTCTTCCGGTCTTGTTTTGAATATTCTCCCCTTATCCCCTGTATACAAGTCTTGTGCGGTATGTGACACATTCGCCCTCTAGTTGTGGTTCTACTACGCATAGTATTATTTTATAAATCCCTATATGCAGAGCCAGCTGTTCCTTTGCCACACCACATTGTTCGCCCAATCAATAACACCCGTGGCCATAGTGAACAATTTATTCAGGTGCCCTGACAGGATACAGGTTTACGCCAACATCCTTTTTAAAAAGAACTACAAATAACGTGAACGGTCTATCAGAAACAGTTGTGTGTGCAGCCTTGGTGGACACTTTTAAAACTAGATTGGACAGACACATTCAACATTCCTGAGGTGCTATTGCACACACCCACCCATATTGACGTAGTGACCTTAGCGGCTTTGCCAATTAGTATATAGACATAACTATGGAATCATTTGGGTGTACCAATAAACGTATGACAGTTGCGCGTGGACACATGGCTGAGCATACACGGTCCCGTTTCAGCATTTGGTCAACTCTCTCTCTCTTTGAGACACCAAACACGCATGGAATGACAACTTGGCTTCTGTATTTATTTTTATTTTTCTCTTTGTTTGCATCCACTCTCGTCGTCACACAGTCCACCCAATACGGAGAGCCATGCATCCTTATACGTAGGGCTTAGTCAGAATCTATGGAGCGTGACAGCATAGCGATTGGACCATCGGACTCACAGTCGGTTCGAATACTCTTGCAGCTTGCATTTCAGTAACGTGTCCCTCAGAGAAACGTAATTTGCACGTCATCAAAAAACTATAAATTGTGCAACCAACGAATAACGCGTGATTGCTGAGCAATAATTCGAGGCACGGACACAATAAGATGGGCGGATTGGTTTATAATTATGTAAAGCCGACAGATGCCAGCCGCACAAAAACACGACAAGTGGCAGTCACGAAACAATAAATACACACCCGTATGTGGGAGGGTTACTGAATAATCATCGCATCATTTCAATCTGCAAAGATTGGCCAGCAAAGGGTAATCCTTCTGATTGGTTGGGACTGGCATACCAGTTTGACGTAAGAGTTCAGCTGTGCTTGACAGACTTGTATAAAGGTGGTGCGATTGTGATATTGACAGTTGCATCAGCTCTTCGAGAGACGGAGAGGGGAGAAACACAGAAAAAGAAAGAAAAGACTAGATAACGCAAAGCAACCCTATTTCAAGTAATCGCAACCGCACACGAGCAACATGAAGATGGTAAGTAAATTGCCATTTTTTGCTGTTATAGTTACTGATGCATGATAAGGATAATTGTAGCGTGCTTACTTAATATAATTAAAACCATTTGACGTGGCCATCTAATGCTAATGTAATGTAATCAGAATAAGATGCATCGTATCGCCATAATGTTTTCGGTTTGTCCTTTGAGCATAGGTAAATCCGTGAATACGCGTGCACAGTTCGATAATAAGTACAGTCAAAAACATAATGTATTGCGTGGTTTCCCAAGAGTGTCAAGTCGGGACATGTTCTCTCTGAAAGCTGGTCCCACGGATGACCGCTCCTCTCTGTGGTGTGTTCTTCTAACAAGGCTTACTCCATGTTCCTCAATAATACCTTGCAGTTGTATGTTTTGTGTAGCTCTTTGTCTTCGTCTGCATCATTAACCATAAACCATTCCCTATAATATTTCTCGTTTATCCCGTATTGTATGATGATTTTAGCAAACATGACAGTTTTTAGTTTCTGTGGTTTTTACATTTGTTTTAATCCAGCTTCTACAGACGGTAATAAATATAATTATTAGTTTGTTTCGTTATCTTGACCGAGATGTGCACGTCCAAAAATAAAAGAGCACAAACAGTTGATGGATATTGACGAAGTACCAGCATATTACATGTAGGTATCTAAGCTAAGCGACACACCCAGTATAATCTAGAACATCCATTGTCACCAGGAATTACATAGTCATAATGCAGTGTGTGAATGTTTTTGTGTTGTTGTTTAGTGTAGTACGTTGATATATAATTACATATACAAGGGTAACGATTTGCCTTTCTCATTCTGAACGTATTCTGTCTACATTAGAGAATAATTAAAATGGAGTTATAAAAAAATATTAAATGTTACACAAAATTAGCGAAAAAAAAATTGTTCTGCTTGATTAAGGAGCGACCAAATAAGTAACAATCAGGTTGAACAATTATAAGACACCGCTGCATTTATAATATCGATCGGAGGTTTTTTGATGGTGGAATAACAAAATAGGTTATTTACCTGTTCCATACGCTCATTTTCAGCAAACTAAATTGGAGTAATTTAACAGTTAATTGTAACGTCGGAAATACTATATATTAAAACGAAGGAAATTAATAAAAAGAATGGTATAATCACCTCCAGTGAATTGTATTCCATTTAAACTGTTGTTGCAAAGAGTGCAGTTATTTTGTATGTAACTTGTAAAACTACTAACGTTTCATTAAGAGAGGTAGTAGTTTGATTTAAATGGAAAGAAGCAAATTATAAATGTAATTTTTTAAACGGATCGAAAAATAAATACCAAAATTACTGGTGATGGTAACATCAGGGACCTTTAAGTTATCATAAATATGTCAGTTAAGACTGTGTTTATATTTGTATTGCAGCTTGGAGCAGTAGTATTACTGGTGATCTGTGTTTGCGCCAGTTCAATATATGTCTCAAAACTACCCAACACAATCAGGAAGGACACCGCATGGAAACAGTACAAGACGACATTCAAGAAGCATTTCAAACAAGCCACAAAGGAGAAAACAAGGTACTGCTTCGTTTATGTTATTGCGATACAGCGCTTGTCTTATGCAACACATCAACGTGAAGCTTTTTTGTGTAGATACCTCGGGTCGCTGTTGTGTTCGTGGGATAGTATCATGTGTTAAACCTAACTGTATTCCATATGCTGTGGACGGTTGTGTACATGTATTCGCGCCAACGATCACAATTCTCAATGATTTGCAATTATTTCACCAATCGTTAAAAATAAATGAAGAAATCATGTAATATCTTACGGTGTTCTACTTTGTTTGCATTGCTTGACAAACTCTTTGCCTTTGTCAGACGAACTGTTTACAGGCAGCTATCGTTGGCAAATGCAATTTTCCGAGACATTACTCATACATCCAATTAAATCATGATTTCGTTTCCTCTTTACAGTATCCAAAACAATTTAAACAAGATAATCATCATCACCATTATGCAGCCGTAGTGTCCCTTGGATATCTTGAGCTATCCTCTGCCAGATGATGCCCTTCCAGTACGCGTCTAGTTTGTCTTTCCTCTTCGTAAGGTCTCGAGGTAGTGACACACGATGTTCATCGGCTATCTCGCAGTCTACTGATGTGCCCTTCCCAGGTCCACATGTCTTCGGATTTGTTCTATTACGTATCTGACCTTTGTTTTCTCTCTGACACATATGTTTGTTTTTCTCTACCGATATGTGATATTTAACACATCTCTTTCCATCTTTGTTTGTGCGGATGCAAGCCTGTTATTTGCCTGGTTGGTGAATAACCATGTTTCTGCGCCGTGTGTCATTGCTGAAAGTACGCCTGAGTTGTAGTTCAAGCAGGTTCCAAAGTTACCTTTGAAAAAGTCGCGGTGCTTGGCGAATGCTGTCCAGCCGGCCGTGATTCTGCTTTAAATCTCATCGTCTTGGTTTTTGTCTCTGATGCCGTATTGCTGTCGCAGGTAGACATACATTTCAACGTTCTCTATATGATATATATTGGTGTCTTGTTTTTTTAGCATCAGTTGTGTTTTAGAAATGTTCCTCTTCACACCCTGTTTTCACTTTCATCAGCTCGCTCTGATAACACGTTTTGTGGTGCAGTACATATGAGTATGTCGTCGGCGAAGCGAAGATGACTGAGGTATTTTCCGTCTATCCTCAACCCTCTGGTTCCCAGGTCAGTCTTCGGAATATGCTTTCGAGTGTTGTCGTAAACAGCTTGTATCATGTAGTGTCACCATCTCGTTCTCCTCGCTTGATGTTATATTGTTGCTTTCTTTGTGTAGGAGCAGTGTTATCAAGCTGTTGGTGTAAATGTCTTTCAGGAGATCGATGTACACATCTTGTATCCCCTTTTCTTGAAGCGAGGTCAGTATTGCTTGAGATTGCACCGAGGCGAAAGCCTTCTCGTAGTCGACGAACGAAACGCAGTGTGGGATATTATATTCTCTGCACTTCTCCTTCAGTTGGTTTACGACGTGGGTGTGGTCTGTTGTTGAGTACCTTCTTCTGAATCCAGCTTGCTCTCTTGGTTGGTTTTCGTTGAGTGTCTTCTCTACCCTATTCGTTAGTAAGTATTTTTTGAATAACTTGTTGATGTTTAATAATAGACATACTGGTATGTAGTTCGATAAGTCTGTCTTATTTCCCTTCTTGAAGATTATGACCATCTTTGCCTTCTTCCGTGCTGTGGGTATTCGTTTTTTCTGATAAGCATTTAATATACAGCTATATAGTGTTTTCAATATGGTATCTTCTCCTGCTTTAAATGTTTCGATGTTTACATTGTCGTTGCGTGATGTCTTTCCATTCTTCATGTCTTTTAGCACAGCTTCCACCACTCATGGTACCTCTATATAAATATTTCTGGTATCTTTTTTGGGACGGTATGAATTATAGTACTCTGTTCACTGTTGTGTAGATCGATGTAGAATTCCTCTATTCGTTCTACGGTTATGTTGAGGTCTTGTATTTGTCTACTATCATCTTATAGAGAAGTCTAATCAGTCTGTTTTGGCTTAAGGCCTGTGTTCTTCTGGCTTTTTTCAGGCTCTTTGGTCTAATTTCTGGTATGATATCTTGTTTGTACTTCCTGATGTCCTCCTTCGTTTTCTTTATGATGGTCTTGCATATTTCTACGTACGTACCTTTTACAATCGCCGTTTTCCAAGTTATCTCGTCGTTTTGTCACGAGGGCCATTGGTGACGATATTCTCGTTTTTACTTGCTTATTGATTGATTTGGCTACACTTGTTACACTTGGGTGGATAATCTCTGTAATTGTTTAGCTCATGGTGTTGATA